>WAAE01015876.1:8228-56366 GCA_013400495.1 Nicator chloris | reverse complement strand
GGGCGGCTCGTGGGTGCGGGAGGGAGGGCCAAGGGAGGCGGTGGCGGCTCCTCCTCCGCGGGCAGGCGGGCGGGCAGCCCGCCCGAGAGCGGCACCGGTTGCTCGGTGGCGGCGGAGCCGCGCCGCGCCGCCCGCTATATAAGGGGCGGCGGCTGCTCGCCGCTCACTCACACCGGCCCCTGCCCGCGGCTGCCGGTGCTGGGCGGAGGCCGGGCCTCGACAGCATGGCCCGCGGCGGGGCGCAATGGGAGGTGGTCTCCCCTCCTGCCTCCCGCGGACCCTCCTCTTCCTCCTCCTGCTCCGCCCGCACCCGCGGCGGCGGCTGCAAACTTGCTGCGGCGGGCTGCGTGTGAAGGCACGGCCCGGCGGGGCGTTTCCGCTGCCCCCGCAGCCCCCGCCGTCGCGCCCGCAGCCCGGGGGGCGAGGCCGCCGCCCGCGGGCATGCGGCGCTGCCACCGCGCCCGTCGAGACACGGTGTGGAGCCGCGGGCGGCGGGGCTGCGCTTAGGGGCGGCCGGGGCGGGAGCCCCATGTCCGGGGCTCGCCGCGCTCCGCGGGCAGGCGGCGGGGCGATGAGCTGCCGGGGCGAGCGGGCGCGCCTGGCCCCCGGTTTGCCCTGCTCCCTGGCCCGTGGGGAGTGAGGCTCCGCGGAGCCCGCTCAGAGCTCCCGGAAGGGCGGGCAGGCGGGCGGGAGGTGGTGCCGGCGCGGCGATGCTGCAGCCCTTCCCCGGCGCCGACGGGGTCCTGCCGGGGTAGCGGCCCCGCCGTGCCGCGCCGAGCCCCGCCGTCTGCGGGGGCGGTGGCCGCGGAGGGATGGAGCCGGCCGGCCCCTGCCGGGCGCAGTTGGGCTCCGCCAACGACTCTTACCGAAACTGTAGCGCCGAGGAAGTGGTTTACCAAGATGCCACCCCTCTCTCCGGGAAGATCGTGCTCGCCGTCGTCCTGGCCCTGGTCACACTGGCCACGGTGCTTTCCAATGCCTTTGTCATCGCCACAGTCTACCAGACGAGGAAACTCCACACGCCGGCCAACTATCTGATCGCCTCGTTGGCCGTCACCGACCTCCTCGTCTCCATCCTTGTCATGCCCATCAGCACCATGTACACTGTGACCGGCAAGTGGACGCTGGGTCAGATCGTCTGCGATATCTGGCTGTCCTCGGACATCACCTGTTGCACGGCGTCCATCCTGCACCTCTGTGTCATCGCCCTGGACCGCTACTGGGCGATCACCGACGCCGTCGAGTACTCCACGAAACGGACTCCCAAGCGGGCAGCGGGCATGATCGCACTGGTATGGATCTTCTCCATCTGCATCTCTATGCCCCCTTTGTTTTGGCGGCAGGCGAAGGCCGAGGAAGTATCTCACTGTGTGGTGAACACGGACCACGTCCTGTACACCGTGTACTCCACAGTAGGAGCCTTCTACTTCCCCACTCTGCTGCTGATAGCCCTCTACGGGAGGATCTACGTGGAAGCCAGGTCGCGGATTTTGAAGCAGACGCCAAAGAAAGCAGGTAAAAGACTAACGCGGGCACAGTTAATTACAGACTCCCCGGGGTCGACCTCTTCCGTCACGTCCATAAACTCCAAGGCTCCCGAGGGATCCAGCGAAACGGGCTCCCCCGTGTACATGAACCAGGTGAAGGTGAAGGTCTCGGACGCCCTGCTGGAGAAAAAGAAGCTGACGGCCGCTAGAGAGCGGAAAGCTACAAAGACTTTAGGGATTATTTTAGGAGCCTTCATCGTGTGTTGGCTGCCCTTTTTCATCATCAGCTTGGTGATGCCTATTTGCAAGGACGCTTGCTGGTTCCACATGGCCATCTTTGACTTTTTCACGTGGCTTGGATATCTCAACTCCCTCATCAACCCCGTCATCTATACTATGTCTAACGAAGACTTCAAACAAGCTTTCCACAAACTCATACGTTTCCGATGCACAGGCTGAAATGTTGAATGCGATGTGTTCCCCGGGGCAGCCCCCATGCACGCCGGCGCCCGGCGCCACAGGTAGGTCCGCGCACCCCGCCCTGCCCGGAGAGCCGCGGCGCTCGGGGGAGGCGGGGGGTTGGAAATGGGGCGGGGGGGTTCGACCCCACAAACAGCTGGTGTTCAGGTGTTCAGACCCTTCGCAAGTGGCGGCGAGCGCTGGGGATGCTGCTGCGCGCCCCTGACATTTCACAATCTGTGTGTGCGCGCGTTGTGTGTGCCCCCCCCCCCCAGATCGCAAGGAGTGACTCACGGCAATCTGCTTTTTATTCCACCTATTAAACCAATCTGCCGCCATTTCGTATGCTAATGGCCGTGTTTCGGCCAATTAGTGCTAAACGGCACTTGCTTTCCAAGCCGCAGCCGAGCTCCCCGGAGAGCGCCGGGCCGGGCCGGTCCCCCGCCCGCGGCGGCATCCCCGGTGCCGCCTCCCGGCCCCCGCCGGCAGCTGCAGGGGCAGCTGGGCGTGCAGCCCCCTCGGAAGGGGGTCGATGCAGTCCCGGAACCAGCAGCATGATGGTTTTGGTGGTGGTTTGTTTTGGTTTTTTGCTTTGTGTTTTTGATTTTTTTGGTGGTTTTTTTTGGCGAGGAAGGGCGGTAGGATACGCCCCAGATGAAGGCTGCTGACAAAGTCCAGCCCTACTTCTTCTGCCCTCCTCACGGCTCCGGCTGCTCCTGCGGGAGCAGAGCCGGCCGCGAGCAGGCGTGCCGTGGGGGCAGCTATCCCTTAGCCACCGTGGGAGACTCGACACCTCGGTGTGTCTCTTCACACGCGGCAGGGCTTTGCCTTTCCGCGCCTCTTGACAGCGGTGGCTGCCAGCTCATCACAAAACTCAGCGCCACGTTCTGCAGAATGCATACATGCCTTTATTGTGATACTTTAATAATTCTGCCAATCTTTTGCTTTTTGTCTGCAGAATCAAGTTGCTATTGTAAAGACCCACTGCTTGAAACTTCCCCAAGCCCAGTTGCCAGACTCATGATGCTGCAAAAACGTCAATACATTCTTCCACCAAACTGCTCAGCTCTGCGTTTCAGTGTAATGACTCTGGCAGAGATGCTGTTCCAATAGGCACGCAGATCAGTTGCAAAAAAAAAAAAAAAAAAAGAGGGCAGCCTCGAATCAAGGTCTATAATTCATCTGGAATGAAGAATAAAAGTTTGAGAGTAAACTCCATTTATTTTGCAGGCTTAACTTCTTAATTTTTTCTCCGGCCGGTTGTAGGGGTGTGCACAAGAGCACAGTTGTCTCTGTCTGTGTTGGTAGCATAGTTGTACTTCTGCACACCTGTAATTTCTTTCTTTCAGTGGAAAGAGTTGCTCCCTTCACCCATGAGGCCAAGAGAAGAAAAAAATCAGGTTTAAAATATAAGCATCACAGTAAATTCTGTAAATGACTCCTTCAGCTGAACATGTGTGAGAAGTGACAGTGTGCAAAAGTTTTGTATTTGTATTTCAAAACAATAGTAAATGCAAATGCTCTAGAAACAAGAGTTGTAGACCTGTTAAACTGCACTGCATATCTATCTGTAGTCTGTCCTCATAGTTGCCTTTAGAAAGGAAATACTTCTTGCTTTCACTCCATAAGAGCAGAAATCAAGAAGTCCAATGACCTTTTCCATAAACCAGCTGGGAATAGAAGTAGCAGTTTGATGCTGTAACCATGTTTTCCATTTTGTGTCAGTTGCACACCCTTACCGCATGAACCACTGCAAAATTTAGAATTCTCTAAGTACTTACCATTATTTAGTGTATTTTGTAAAGAAGTGAAGCAGTTTGCTCTTTCAGAAGAGCTGTTTCACCTGCAAAATAAATACCCATGAATCATGAATTAACTAATGTTAGTGAAATTTCTTGCCTCCCTACTTCCCCCCTATGTTTTTTTAGATTTTTCTTTTGTTTTGGTTGGTTTTTTTTTGTTTTTTTTTTTTTTTTCTCCTGATTGGACCTTAAGACAGGTCTATGCGTATTCAGCAGAGTTTCAGGATATGGTCCACCTGCTGTGATAGAACTGCATTGATTGTTCCTCTTATGTGTAAATGAAAATGAGTATAAACAATAAAACGCTTGACTGTGTTCTCAAGAGTGGTAGCAATTGTGTGACTGAAAAGAGTATTTATTGGTTTACCCTCTTTCTCAGTATTGACTTTTTAGGTGACACTGATTTGATGAGTCACTCAAGACAGCAATTGATGAAGGTTGAAATTACAAGCTTCAATCAGTTGTCAGTTTTTTAACAGGCATCTTTGCTTACATTGTAGCTAGTTCTGTTAGGCATAATTCTTACTATTTTTGTGTAATGTCAGAAAAAATGTTTCTTTTTTTCACAAATATTTTTCTTACTCTTTTAAAAGCAAACAAAACTTACTTTAGCTTTTGGTGGATACTGTAATTAATGCTCTTTTAAACCTGTGTGTATATATTCTAGATAGGGGCTCTTAAAAGACTGGAAAAATCTTACATGATTTATCTGCCTGCTGTTCTTCAGAGTTATTCAAGTAATAAGGACTTACTTAACTGGATAGTAAAGAAAGTGTGTGAGCCTTTGTGCTTCTACTGGTTATAGGCATGAGGAAGTCTGTAAGATACAAACTGAAGCAGTGAAAAATAAACATTTTCAGTAATTTGAACAAATCCAAAAGAATTGCCTTGAAATTGCGTACCTCTAAAAAAGAGGACTACTATACTGTGGTTCTAGAAAGTACCCTCTTAAATTATTAAAGACAAATGAGAGGAGGGGATTTTTCTAAGATGTTACTTTATTTGTTCAAAATACCTATAATAATTTTAAATTTAAGGGGGTTTTTTGCATATATGGTGTGAAAAAAAGCAAGGAAGATAACATAAAACAATGTTTAACCAATTCTCATTTGTCATTTTTTGATCTTGTAGAATGAATTTTGTTTACCCCAAATTCTTTCTCACTAGGCTTCTTACATGTGTGAACAAATGGAAAATGAGATTTAAAGTGAGTATTCTCAGGATTTCCAGAGAGTTGAGATTTCTGTCTGTTTTACAAAGTTAGGGGGCTTGGAGAGCAGGGAGGTTCAGGGGTTGGACTTGGCATTCCTCACACTGTCAGAGTATACCTTCATCTTCAGCAACGGGCAGCAAATGCTCCCAGCTCCCTGTTGTGATGTGAGGATTTTGCTGGGAAGCTAATTCATCAGGAAAATATCCTTGTGAGTTTATGCTGAGGCTCTGAACTTTCTGCACGAGCCAACAGTTGGATAGCCATGGTCGCTCTTGAAAAGACAGTGTGGAAGCTGCCCTGAGTGACTTGGGGACAGAGGAGAGGACACTGGCTTGAGCCCTGCTGAGGTACCTGATGGTCAAAGGCCTTGTGCTACTGGAGCAGCAGCATCTACTTCAGAAAACCATTCACACGGGGGGATAGGTAGAGTGAGGACACGTCTGTTCGCAGTGAAAGAGAAGAAATGTAGGGCAAACATTGCTCAGTGCTGGAAAATATAAATATGTAAAGCATGTTCCAAGATTCATGTAGAGTGTTTTAGGGTGGGAAGAGTGTCCCGGGTGAGCTTAGCATCTCTGTGACTGGCAGTGTGTGTCCTGGTTGAACGTAGATTTTAAAAGACACTCAGGAATCTGGCGGTAAAGTTTTGAATCTCTCTGAAGAGGCCTGAGAATGCTGCTGTCCTGCTTCCCCACTCCCTTGCTGTGCCTGGTCACTGCACTCTGCCTCTGGGAGGACAAAGCATCTGAAATTTTTAGTAGGAGGGGCTGTCCTTTCTGTCCACCCTATGTCTGTATTCCTGTGGAAATGGCTCAGTGAATCCTGCCTCTGGGTGTTTTCTCATGGGAGCCTCTTCATGACTCTGCAGGTAAACTCCAAAGGTGCTGAAGCCCATGCTGTTCCAGTCTTTCATTACAGAAGCAGGATGCCTTTCTTTTATCTATTTCTTGCCTTGGGTTCAGACACTCAAATGATGCTTTTGATACAAATCTCTGCTGGGCACTGAGGTTTGAAGTTGAACACACACTTGCAAACCTTGTGTTTCCTACGTTTCATGGTGAGGGATTTGTGTGTGACAGTGTTGCCGACTCAAAGTGCTGTGACACATGGCAGTTCAACAGTAGTTGCCATTGTGGGAGTAGCTGTTTGCAGCCCCATAGCTGCGCTATTTTCCTAGTATTCCTCAGTTTTAAGAGGCATTTCTCACTTTTCCAGCAAATAAAACACAGATGCCGAATATAGAAATCAAGAGGGGAAATCCCTTGCAATTTACTTTTATATGGCCATGCAGCAGCCAACAAAGTTCTGCCTTTTCTGCATGGATAGGAAGAAGAAAATGCCTTGACTAATGTGCCAAGTCCCCATATGATAAAAGGGATCTCAACTAAATGTCTGGACTTTTACATTGTATTCCCTGCCAAATGCCAGCTGCTGTTTGAGGAAGCTGGCCTAGCCTTCAGCCTCCAGCAGGGCCATGTAGAGTAGGGACAACTCTATTTGGAGCAGCTGATTTCCACCCTCCATTGCCCCACCTGCAGAAAGCCACTCCACATTCCATCAGGAGAACACTCCAAGTGCTTTCGGACTTGAAAATGCTGCCCCTGAGTTCTCTCTCTTGGTCAGAAAGGACTGGATATTGTCAGGAGTAAGCACTTTTACATGAAAATCCAGATGAATCTAAAGCTTTCTGGAAGCAAAATGAAACTGACGAGTAGCAGTAACATTGGAGAGCAAGGATTTGGGATTTGTAGCAGCAAATCAGGTTGAGCAACGTGGCTGAGAGCAATTCTGCAGGCAAACAGTAAAATTCCATTCAAATTGAAATGTAGCAGAGATTGAAGAACAGGTTTCTTCACCAAAGAGAGGCTGCAGCAAAGAAAGTCTTCCAGGAAGTAATCCAAAATCTCCAAGCCTTGACCAGGGTTTAAGGAAAAAAAGCAAGGTTACTACTCCAACATCTCACGACTCCAGCAGACAGGTGAGCAGTTTCAGAAAGAAGAACCATGCCTAGAGACATGTAAGAAAATTACAGGTGTGCATTTATGGAATGAAGTAGATGCCAACTCCATTTTGTGTGTTGGTAACCTTTTTGTCGTTAGAGGAACCAAACATATTTAAGATATATCCTTAAACACCCCTCTATGTCAGTACACAATGATTAGTTGTTCATATTAAGAGTTTTTTACATTCCAGCAGTTAGTACCTAAAACACAGAAGCAGTTTAAGTGAACTCTCCTGCAACAGTGAGTCTGGCTGATAATGAGCTTGAAACATTTAAGCACAGAATAAACATATATAAAAGCAAGCAGAAAATTAGGCTTTTTAATCAATCACGTGTTAAGCTTGAAAGATGTAATACAACAAGCAACTCAATAGGTGAGATGAGGTCCACAGGATATCAAATTTACAATATAGAGACCAAAATCTCATACTGACTCATTTTCAAGAGCTGGAGAAAGAAAATCTTTGTTGATCTTTTCAGAGATCAAACTACTTGCAGTCATCCTTATAAAGGAACAAGACTTTTTTATTGTCTTTATACAAATAATACTTTGAAGGATACAAACAGATGGAGTTCATGGCTGCAGGGCTTTCACTGAGTAATCATATGTTCTATCTTTTAGGCTGAATAGTCATAGAAAAATAGGAAAGACATGAGCAGGGGGTGATTATGTAAAACAACTGCTTTTTGGTATTTCTTTCCTTATGCAGAACCAAGGCAAAAATAAGAACAGGAAAAAAACAAGATCTGGAAAATTTAGGCATTAATGATGTTACTTGAAATTTCAGGAACATGTTTAGGGCTGAATGGGGCAAAAATAATAAATATATTTCCAGAATTCAGAAAAGTAAAAATTAAATTAGAATTTTCCTTCCATCCAGATACTTCAGGTGTCCCACTTTCATAATATTACTTGTATAACACCGTTTCTAAAAATCTTGATATTCCCAAATATGTTCAAATGAACATTTTTTAATACATTCCTGTCAGTTATTACATTAAGGCATACACTTCCTAGGCTGATCCACTATTTTTCCTGTAGATTTAAAATTTCGATTCATTTACTACTTGTATGTTGTGTTTAGAACATAAATCTCATTTGGACTCAGTCCTCTCATATCCAGTCTCTGAAAAGATGAGAAATATTGTTTTCAAAAGGAATATTGGGACAAGTACATTTTAAGAGAATTAGTACAAAAGCAAGCAAGGTTCCTTGTTCCTGTCTACAGAGAAAGGCTGTTTTCCCCTGAACTTGGTTCCTTGAAGAATCTAAGGTAGGTTTGGAAGATGCAGATATGGTGGAAGCTGGACTATAAACCAGTGCAGATGTTTGGGCAGCAGAAGGAAAGCATCAGTGCTAAGTTCACGTTGGGATGGGTCTCTGTGGCTCACAAGGGACGTATCAAAACTTTGTGTTTAATTGGGTCCAGAAAGATCCAAAGGAGTGGTATATAGCTGAGAGATGGTGAAGGATCATGCATTCCCTGGAGGCCCCACGGGCTCTCTCTCCCCTGGGTCTGTGTGGCCCTGGCTCAGGGCAGCTCTGACATGGGAGCTACGTGGTCATGGATCGGGGTACTGGGAAAACTGGTAGGGGAGCCAAATCCAGTAGCCTCGTAGAGGTGAGGCTGCACAGCTCCATGTCCCAGGTCCAATCCGTAGTGAGGCTGAGATGTTTCCCCAGCCACGTGCAGACATGTACGTATGTGCAAAACACACACACAAACACAGACTCCTTGCAAGCCACACACATCAGCACAGACAGAGACGCTCAGTGCTCACACCAGCACAAACAGCCCTGATGGCCTCATGGTCCTCACCTCTCTGGCTAACCAGGTTGGAGGTCCACTAGTAATAATTCTATCTCTCTACATATATGCATGTAGATAGGGTGGATGCCTCCAGCAGCTGGGCTCAAATACCAAATCCTGGTGTCCAGTTTTTCCCCCTGGACATACGAGTGCCCAGTGCTGTAGCCCCAGTGCAGCTGCTGGTGCCGGTCACTGCACACACACACACGTGCATGCGTCCATGCACGTGTGCACATGCACCCAGTGGGGATGTCACAGTAGCACACACACACACATGCACCCAGCTCCCAGGGCACCTCACCCACTCTCTGGCTCTTCTGATTTAATCTTTGCAAGTGATCACACACTTACTCATGTTACCCTCACCAGTTTTTGAGTTGCAGGCACGCAACTCCTCCCACCCATGAACCCACTGCAGTTATTGGCTTTTAGACCTCCAGCCACACATATGCACACAAGACACAGGGTATGTCCAGACAATCGATAAAAAACAGCCCTCTTTTACACAGGCCAGCCCCATTTTTCCTTTTATTGCTCATCATGTCATTTTTTCCTAAACTTGTTCCTCTGTAAATGGTCTTGAGCCCTCCCATTCTTCAGCTTTGGTTTCTCCACCAAACATTGAATTCTAAATCTCATCCCCAAATGCTCTTCCCTTGCATCTCATAATGTATCCCATATCCATAGGGAATCATCTCCAGTCCTAAAAGTGCTCCTGTTGACTCCTTGTTATGGGTTTTATGCCTGGACACAGGAGCTTGTGTCCCCTAGAACCACCTGCCACTGTGCCTCTGTGCTCTTCTGGGCTTGTGGAAATGGGTCTTTGATGGCCCTTGGCCCCTCCATGATGGGTCTGGGAGGAGCTGAGGGAGGATATTATTTGGCTTCCCTCATCTGCCATTGTCCATATGCTCCTTTGTGAGCTTGCAGATAAGCTTTTTACCATGCAACCTAACATTTTCTCTCTTTCAGGAAAAAAATAGAAGGAAAATAGCTGGCAGCCGCTGTTCCAGATGTCAGAAGACTAAATGTCTAATTTAATTTGAACTAAATATGATGTCAAAAACTACCTACCGAAATATAGCGAGAGCATAAAAAAAAATCGTGTGAAGTCTTCATGTTGAATGAATGTATAGACGCCATAGGGAAAGTGTGGTTATTTAGATGATCACTAAGCAATCTTCAGCAGCTCACAAATGAGTAATTCAGAGCTGTTCTCTGTTTTGGGACCTTGAAGAGTAATGGACTTTTTGTGTCAGGTAAGAACCAGATTTTTCATTTCCCAGGTTTAGATCCTTTATGTCCGACAGCTAGATCTGAAGTGCTTTTGTACAAGATTATGTACTCTGATTCACACTAATGGAGAAGATGATTGAAGGAGTCGTCATAATAAGTTAATCAGTCTCTTTCATTTATATATACTTGTGCTTTGGCTAAAATTTTAGAAGGAGCCACCATTAGTTTCTTATGAGATTGCCAGTAAGGCACTGGTCAAGCACTAGTGCCTGGGTAATGTACTCACATGCTTAAATATACTTCTGAGCAGCATATTTACATGCAGCTAAAACAAGAAACCAATAACTTCCTTGCTTTCAAAAAAGAGCAAGAGTTGATCTCAAGTGTGTGATCTGGGGCCTCACAGGAACCTTCAGGAGAAGCACTGTCCTCCTCTTGGACAACAACCAAGTCCCACAGATGTATATGAGACATAGAATATTCAACATTTTCACTAGAGAGACTTGGAAAATCAGTGAACAAAGGCAAGTGATGCTGAGAAGGGCAAAATAATCTTATATGGAGAAAA
Organism: Nicator chloris; assembly: GCA_013400495.1. Lineage (NCBI taxonomy): Eukaryota > Metazoa > Chordata > Aves > Passeriformes > Pycnonotidae > Nicator > Nicator chloris. The sequence goes on along the minus strand of WAAE01015876.1, from coordinate 45,788 downwards.
AAATTCCACTTACAAATGCACAATGAAATCATAAAGACTTTTTTTTTAGATGTGCTAGGAACACTTCTCTGCGAAAACGGCAGTCAAAAGAGCAAATGAAAGATTGTGTATAGAAAACAAGGCAGAAGGCAGCATTGCTTCAACTTGTAAATTCTGTGTCCTGTATCCTGCATGCTACAAGAAGATCAAACCTGCCTCAGAAATTATATAGTAGAATAGAAAACATTCATGAAAACAGAGGGTGCCTTCAGGGTATGTCTGAAGCTTGATTTGGACACAAGGAATCTCATATTCCAGCTGCCCAAATAGCTGAGATGGTACTTGAGGCTTCCTCCTTGTACCATGCAAGGACAACTCAACAGCACGGCAAGGGAAAGCACATTCAGACTACAGCCATTTTTATAGGAAACAACACATCACTAAATGCAATTTTGCTTGGTCTAATTCCACTGGGTCTGAAATTCCCAAGGAAGAAAGCATTTCTGATGCTTTTTTTCTCTTGAGTTGTACTGATGAATGCTGATTCCCCACCCTGCTTCTGCATTAGGTGGAGAGGAATTAAGACACTTAGGAAAATTCTGACAATTTTCCAGCCATTATTCCTGTATTATATGTAAAGTTGCAGCCAAAGAATGGATGCTGGATGGTACAATAATGATTGCATTCAAAGGAAGGATCACCTTAGGTTTTGCAGGGTGGGCATCCAATGATGAGGTTTCTGGATCTGGGAGACTGCTTTGAAAATCCAGGGCCCAGTTCCTGGTACTCTGGATTGTAAAGTAGATCTCTACACATACACAAGGATGAAATATTAAAAAAAAAAAAAAAAAAAAGTAGTCATTGTGTAATTTCCCAGAACTGGAGACTCCAGGGTATTGTAAGGAAAGAAGGCTCACACATGCTCCTCTGTATTCTTACTCAGCTATACACAATTAGAGGGCATTAGCTTTCATTTATGATGGAAGGATTTTATCTCTTCTGTTTTTAATTAAATCACAGACTTTCTTACTAGTTCATAAATTGGCACTCCTGTAACTCATCTTCCAGAGAAAGAAGTTGGATGTCAACACAATGTACTATATTCTCATGCAGCTAGTCTTTAAAATTGAAGTTATTTATTTCAATTAAATAAAAGTTACTAGTTCTGGGAGTTTTACATTTTGCTGTAGGAACAGTGAATTGATTTCCGCCTGAATGACAAGTTTCAGTCACACCTCAGTTACAGTTCACCAAATATTCTGAGTGGTTTGTCACCAGATATAATTGAGTTCCTTTAATCAGGCTTAGGGTAAGACCCTAAAGGGATGCCTCCAGGCTTTTTGCAAGCTGCACAGTTACTAGTTCATTTAATAGAAGGAGGTTCTTCACATTCTTTCAATTTGCTTTACATATATGATTTTTGCCTGAGTAATGTATGCGGGTTAAATCTTTGAATTGGCTGGAGACAATACTCCTGCTTGTAAGAATTCAGACCTTCAAAAGACAGTAGAAAGAATGATGCAGTGTTTCCCCTGGTGTTTAATGAAGCAGCTGTTCCTAAGCAGAGGAGCAAAGCGGGTTTATATAGCCGCAGACAGTTTTGTGGAAAAAAAGGTGGAGATTTTTAATGCTTTTAAAGTAATTCTAAGTCTTCTTTTCTGTTGTTTGAAAGGTTGAAGTTTCTGAAGCTACTTTTTTCAAATCCAAGATTTGTGTCCTTCCCTTTCCAAATGTCTTATGTATTCCTAAAAAATGACTTAGGAAACTGAAAATTATGAGAAAGGAATAACGCAAAAGGATATCGATACTGGCAAGGAATATCTTCTCTAAAAGATTCCCTGAATGTGGCAGCAGTTCTTTATTTGAGGGACCTTCATGTGTCAACATGAATGCTTCCTAACTCCCAAGGAAAACTTTCAGGGCTAAAAGTCTCATTTAGCTCAAAACTTTGTATTTTCAGACCCACTATACAGTTGCTCAGTACTGCTGTGGGGTTCATTTTGGCATGTATTTATTTCCTTTAATATCTGAAATTGCTGCAATTTTACTTTCATGTGCTGCAAGAAAGGCTGCTGGAAGCAGTGGAGGATATACCACTCCCTTTGACTGAGGGATCACGGGCTCCATTAGGGACCAAGCATCACTGTTTGGGAAGGATTTGAGGCTCCTGACTGGCAGCAGACAGTGATGTGACATCTGTAGATCAGTGTGTCCAGAAGGCTCTGGGCGTTCAGGGGTGAAAGCAGCCACAGCCTCCAGTCAGCTGCTCTTGGGCTGCACGTTACACACCACAGAGGGGCTGGCAAGACTCTCTGGGACTAATGGAGTTCAGGAGCTGTTCCACAGAGCCAGGCAGCCCCACACGAGGCTGGGAAGGGCCTGTGGGATGCAGGCAGGGGCAGGACTGGGACTGAGGGCACTGCCACAGCAGCAGTCAGCGGGGCTGCCCGAGATGGCTCCTGCTGCTCCTGGGGAGGAGGTACAGCCAGCTCCTGTTTCTTGAGAGAGTCACGAGGATTTGGAAAAGAACTTGGCAAGCAGCCCAGGAATAAGGAAGGTAGGGAAAAATGCTTTTTCCTTCATTTAGTCAGCATCTGGCAGAGGCAGGGTACAGGGCTTGTCTGAAGGACAGCTGATGCTTAGTGTACTAAACAAGCCTTGTGTTTGAGTGTCTGGATACTTCAAAATGTTATGATCAAAAGAAACAATAGACAGATAAGTACTTTTATGTTGCTTGACCTCGATGAGCAGCCTAACAGCTCACTTTCCCATCCTCACTGCATGTAAGAAGATATTAAATGAATTTCATTTTTCCTTGAAATGCTGAAATTCAGTGTGAGGCAATCTCTCCTCATACCGCTGAGACCTCATAGCCCAGGAAAATAATTTTTGTTCTGCTCCCTGTGTATTGGTACTCTTCACCTTCCCACGGGGACCCCGGTCCTAGCTAGCCCCAGTGGTTGCCCAAGCTGTATTTCTGCAGTGCTCTTGCCTGCACCAGGGCCACACCAGCCACCACAGCACCCATCTCGTGGGCACTGCCCCACGCCATGGAGGCCTCATGCCCTGTAGCAGTTTGCTGCCCAAGAGGGACTGTGAACTAGACATGGAAACAGAAGAAACACTGGGCTGGTTTTGACCTGCTAAGTGTCCCTGAGTAACTCGGTGCCTTAGATCTCCTCTGTTAAGGACGCCAATGATACCCATCTTCTTCTGGTAAAATAAGCATTAAGAACATGTTTGTGTCAGCCCTAGGAGAGCTGTTTTCCAAAGGAGCATGAATTCATCAGAGTACTCACATGATTTGGCCCTTAGTGTTTCAGAAACAAAAATGATGAGTTGCAGCCTCCCACCCCACCCACAGTTCCAGAAAATGTGATATAAGATGACAGCAGAGATTTTCAATCAGATGATGTTGTTTTCTGGCCTGTTGTAGGCCAGATCTAAAGGTTCAGAACTCACATCCCTTTTCTCAGTACCTCAAAGCAAGATTCTCTGCTGTGAGCTACTTTTTTCCATGTTTCACGAAACAGTGCAAAATGATGCTGAAAGTAGCTGGTGATTTGCCTGCAATCTGACTGAGAAACAGCAAAATACAGGAGATATCAGAACCCAAACCTGAGCAGAAATATCCATCTTTAATGCAGAAAGTGATGGAAAGTTCAGCCTGGCTTCAATACCAGGCAGAGCAGTCCACTAGTCCCCTAGCTTGCAAGTCCATACCAATGCCCCTGGTCTTCAGGTGTGAGTGTCACTTGCTTCTCAGAACTCCCAGGGTTTGTGCATGCTCTCCTCTACCTTGATGGATGCTACAAAGCTTTCTTAGCTGTGTTTTCTTTGTTACAAGCTCTCAAATCACCCCTAAAGTATCCCAGGAGCCTGATTTTGAGGCATGTCAAAGACCGAGGGATAAAATGTGTTGCCATTAAAGAGTTACATTTTAAACTCTAAAGGTCAAATTAATTTTAACAGAAGTATTTTCATGTCTATGTCAACATTAGGCAACAGAATGAAATAAAGTGTGTATATGCAGGGTGTCAGTAAATAACTCCACACTTACCAGTCCCTTTGATTGGTTCTGACACTCTTTTTTAGCCTGCATCTTTCAGACCTGAGACTCATAACAATCCCTGCTGTGGACTAGCATCCACTTGCCTTTTGGCAAACTCCAAAAGTGTCAGGTCCCACTTTCTTTTGCATTCCAGACACAGACCTGGACTCTGCAGTTGGGTCTAATTCTGATTTAGGCAAATGCTTCTCATTTCCAGAAGCTGGTTCATTCTCAACTCTGCCAGGAAGGAGTCCTGACTCCCTTGTTCTTTCTGACAAAGCCTTTATCTGTTCCCTCCAGCTTTGGAAATGCTACTCTCCTTTGGGTGTTGAGCTGCTGCAGTTCTTTGCTTGGTCTAGACAGTAAGTAAAGGAAGTTCACTGGGACTTCTCTGCTTGGGTAAACTACTAGTGAATTATGAATTTGCTCAGAGTACTCCTGTTGAACAGACTAATCTAAAGAAGCAACCCTTTTCATCCATTGATCCTTGCTTTTCTTATATATGTGTATATTAACCATCATATTGTACCCAGCAATACAAATACAATTGATATGGAAGAAGAAAATCCATGCAACCTAAAGCATGAAGCTGCATCTGTGTTACTGAAACTGTTATCTACTTTTATTCATTTAGAATAAGACTAATAGAACTAAAAATGAATACTATCTATAAATATTCCTTCCATTCATTGGCTTACATATGTGTTTTTAAGTGGGTGTTAAAAATACAGGCTGAATGTGCTAATTGAGACATACAGTGAAAATCTTTATGGAAACTTTGGGAGAAAAGGTGGGGACAGGGTAAAGTAATTCCCTGTTCCTCAGTGTTATGTGGGATCACTCACAAGCAAAGAGGAGCAAAACTTTCTTCCAGAGATGAGAGATTCTGCTTTGAGATCAGTCAGAAAGGGGTTCTCAGCCTTTGTCCTGCACTCTTCATGTGCAAGTGGATGTGAGTGTGGAAGGAAGGTCTGTGGCACATGCAAGAGCCATCATGACAAAATCCTCCCATCTTAACTCGATAGCAGTGGGTAAGTTTTCAATTAAACCTAAGATGAAAGGAGCCCAACATAGCTGCTGTTAGGGAGAATTCAGTTAGGGAGAACATCTTGTTAAATGTAATCTTAATGATGCCATTGTAATTTTATCCTTTGTGACTTTATTTCATGACACAAACCCTATGTTTCTTAATTATGTTTTAATCAGTCATCACATCAAGAAACAAACCTGGCTAGTTCTTTGACATTTCAAAGCATTCCTTAGCCTGGCTGGTTACAAATCTGAAAACTGTGGCATTGGGCACCTTTAAAAATTGCTGAGTTACACAGTACATTATGTTTCTCTTATCTAAAGAGCAGTAGGATAAATCCCTCTAGAGGTTTTTTAGCAATTTGTCACAAGATTTAGGAGAGGAAAAATTTTTTCTTGGGACCAGTGATGTCTAGTGAAATTCTCTGATCAGCAGTAAAAAACTAGAAGTATGACTAGTGGGCTCCTTAATGACTTTTAACTGAGACCAGACTTGACAGTAACCTATAACTTTGGGGCAATGGTGCATTTGGGGTTAACTGTACACCCAATCTCTTTCTCTCTCTCACCTCTGTTGGTCTCTGTACGTCTTCTCTTCTACACTTTATTTATTATGACTGCAAAATCTTTTGACACGTCCAGTCCTCTTCTGTACATTATCACACAGATTACCCCAGCTGAGGACTGGATTTCAAGAGGAGATTTTAAGGGCCAAAACAGTATAAGGTCAAAGGGCCATCAACTGAGATGTTGATCTGCTGTGCCAGTTTTCCAGTGAGTGGTGATGTCACAGTGTTAAGCCAGAATCATGCTTAGATCCCCCTGACTGCACAACTTGCCTGGCCACGTGTCTGCTGTCACCTGAGTGCAACTGTGCCTTCTTGGAAAGAGCAGAACTCACGAACCTGGAGCCACAGAAGGAAGTCAAGAGGACCTCACCTTTTCATTGATAGAAGAGCAGTGCTGTTAACAATTTGTGCAGATTATGAGAGTTAAAAGAAATAAAAAACATGACATATTCTATCTTTTGGTAAAGAGGAAAGAATAAATGACAGTTTAAAAATCATTTAGGATGTCATCTGAAAATAAGTACTTGGACAACAACATATTGCAGCCAGACTGCAGACACATACATAAACCAAAAGGAAATATTTGTTAGTGAACAAAATATCTTATTTTGGTGCTGCCAACTGAAAGCACTCAGATTTTTCTTCACTTCCCTCAAAAACTACTATAGAATATCTATGAAAGACAAAAAATCTGTAGTGAAGAATTCATGTTTTAGAAGAGCATGATACAGAGAAGAGTAACATTTATCTGAATGTACCTCTGCCCATGAGTTAAACCCTGAGTAGGTGCAAGCAACAGGTGGCTTATACAGTTTTGTTGTTTGGTTTTTTTTCAGTATCAGTACCTACAGTTTACTTTTTTTCTGATCTCTCTTTGCTTGCATTTAACCCTAGCCAGTCCTTTCTTTCTATCTTTACACAGTCCTTAAATTAAATCTTTCCTTCAAATTTGTTCTAAACCATACCTTTTAATGAATAACTCAGTTTCAGCTGAACTCTTGCTTTTCTTATATTTTTTTCCACCTAATAATAAGATTATTTTAGCTTTTTGTCTCATGCTTACATTCACCATTTGGTTTAGGGATTATCACCTAGAGAAACTGGTGTTACCACTGAGTCAGTGGGAAGCTTGATTTGTATCACTGGAAAGATACCTTTGTGCTTAAACCATGGGAAATACTGAAAACTGATAGCTAGTGGAGAGGAGTGGAATTCTAATGACTGAAATGAAATTGTACTAGTGAACATAGCTGGAAACTGTAAGAATATGTGTGGTTTGGATTTGGGGTTGTTTTGTTAGGGTTTTTTGAGGTCAGCAAATGGTACCATGATTGATCTACTGAAGAATTCCTATCATCTACTAATTATCCTCATTACAGCCTTTTGCTTGACGAGTCTCACATCAAGTGGCTCGTAGTTCAGGTGGAAAAGGTGGTTCCACACTTCAGCCTGCCAAAAAGACCAAGGAAGCAAGCTGGGCCTTGAAGTTTGGCTGCCAGCAATCTGGCTGCAGGTGCCAATGGATAACTTAAATTGATCCATTTAGGTGTAGGGGAGGGGTGAGGATCTGTGGGAAGGCTGATTACTTGAGTGTGGCCTTTAAATGTGGTGATGTAGTAAATGGGAGAAGATAGATCAGTCACAAAGCCTTGAAAGCACTCTGAGCAGCTTATGTTTGTTGATACAGAATACAAGGAGAAGAATGGTACAGTCAAAACAATGAGCTAAGAAAACTAACTTTGCTGCTGACAGGCTAGAAGCAAGGCAAGATGGTATTTGTCAAAGTCAGGGAAACGAATATTGTGGGAAGCAAGTAATGAGAGAGTGAGTGATGTGGTTGTAAGTCTCTGCTGTGAAGAAGTGTTATGCACTGAGAATTGAAAGGTAGACATGGATAAGGAGGTCACATCTAAGATTATTCACAATCATAAGTCTTTGTGATATTTTCCAGTGCTAAGGCTAAAGGTAATGGGAAGAAAGACAGGATTTGGCTTTGAACATTTTGCACTTAATCTTAAAGTCTTAAGTCAGAGCGCTAAGAGGAAATGTCAGTGCAGCAGACTATTAGTTCAGCTTAAGTTAAGTGAGACACGTCTATGGATGGGTAATAAATCTGTTGGTCACTGACCTAAAAATGATAGATGATTTTTTATTTACCTGTATGGCTTATTTATGGGCAAAAAGCATAGAGGGAATAAGGCTGCAAAGTTTCTGCGGGGTGCTGGGTCATGGAGAAGATGAATAAGCACCTTCAGAGCTCTGCTACAGGAGCAATTGCAGAGGGAGAAGGTTAACTGTGTGAAGATTAAGTTAGAGACATCAAGTGAGAATATTCTGCTACTAAGAAGAAGACAGTAATAGGGTGGGTTAAACACCAGGTTTGCCATTTGATCAAAAAAATGATTAGAGGTGGTCTCAAAAGGATTTTGAAAGGAGTACAAAAGGCACAAACTAATTTTTATGGAAGAGGAATCTCATCTAGATACTGTAGACAGCACTGGAAAATAATGGTGTTCTAGTGATGAAAATGTTGGAGTAAAGAGTGAGTTTCCCTAAAATGAAAGAGATTAAAGCATAAGAGGCAACAGCACATTTTTTAATCTGTCCTATCTCTGTTGCACATATGCTCATTTGTCAAAGATCTCTTCCCTTATGCATGTACTTCTCTTAAAGGGAGATCTTAGATACTGCTCTAATATACCTGATAGTGAGACTACCAAAAATCTGTTTCATACCTCAAGAAACTGTCTACCTTATATATGCTGTCATCTGCAGACAGTAGCTTCGAAATTAAACGTTTTTTAAATAAATGTTTAATCTCTGAAGCTCTATTATATCATTTTATCAGTGACATCTTCTAGGTGTGGCCTCAATGATGGGTGACAAAGGTAGCACCATAGTGTCAAAAGGCATGGAACTTCAAACAACAGCAGAGCTGTGCTGCAGTACTGCTGTGCTTTGGGTATCTGCAATGACAGCCTTGTGCCCTGTTCTGCATGGACAGAACTTTTTGCAATCACTGCCACTCTGCTGCACTGACAGAGGCTAGCAGGGTCAGCAGTATCTGCAAGGCCTCCCTGCTCCAGGAGGCTGCCAGCAAAGGCTTCAAACTGGCCCTGCATCCCTTTCCTCCCTGATAGCATGCTCACCTCTTCCCTGTAGAGAGGCAGAGAGTTTACAGAGGGGCAGTGCACAGAAAGGGACCATCTTGAGCTGGGGCAGAGAGTCCTCTGGGAACGGGAAAAGCAGACTCAGCCCTTGTTCTCCTGAACATCAGTGTAGAGTCAAAGGCCTGTTGGAACAGCAGTTCTTCCTCCTTCCCCAGTGGCATCAGATTGGCCGGAAAGCTGTCTGAAACCCTATTGATCTCTTGTTCAGAAAGTTCACTAGTGTCAGGAATGTTGCAATACCTTTTCTTCTTTTTGAATTGAAAGAATGAAATGCCTTTCTGTTCTGAGAGGAGTCCTAGCTCAGTGATTCTCAGTGATGGGGTTTTTTGTTGTTTGGTTGTTTTTTTTTTTACCATTTCTCTGGTTTGTGTATACTGAGTTTAAATGTATTGTCAACAAGTTTGCTCTCCTTAAATATTGTTTTGTGAAACCCTTAGAAATTATCACCACAGCTACAGAGATCTACAGCTTCAGAGCTCATCAGCACTACCCGATGCAAAGAGGCAGTGTTCCTCCTGCAGCCTCTGCTGCCAAGGAGGTGAACATACTGTTATGATTTCTCTTTGGGGATGACTTGCATTGCCTGCCAGCATTGCATTGCACCTGCTGGGATGAGCAATACAGATCTGCAACATGATCATCTGAGCCCCAGCATCTGGGGGCTCAAGAAAGATGAAAAGGGCATCACATGGTGCCTGTTGCTGTCCAGTCCCTGTGGAGGATTGCAACCTGGACTTGCTTTGTTTGTCTGTTAATGGGGGTGAGAGCAGGGTTCCTCACACACCTTCTTCACCACTATTTCTAAACAAAATCTGGCCCTGTCTGACAGTCAAATGTGCTGCAAGTGCATAAGGAGGAGCAGTCAAGTGAATTGGAAACTGGATGCCAACTCCTTATGACACATGACCCAACCACAAAGAACAACTGGCATCCTAAATCAATGTTACCCATTTAATGACCAATTTCCTGCGTAGAATCATGTCTATAGAGGTATAAATGGCCAAATCCAGTTTCTGATGTAAAGGAACAAGAGCAGGTCTGTTTTCACTGTAACAAACCAAGTTTATACCATAAGTTGATAATATTTAAAGCATCCCTAACAAAGACAGTAGAGCTATAAACCAGATTTCAAGGGATTAAAATACTGTTTCTGAGGAACCCACCTTCCAGTCCAAATATTTCACAAGTACAGATTTTGAATTACTGGGTTGTCCAATCCTGTGTACGCTTCTGGTCCTCAGGTCCTGTGTTTCAGGATCTAGACACAAGATTTTCAGATCTTTTTATTTACTTGTTTTTTTTTTAAACTGATTTTGACTTAAGCAGTGGCTGATTGTGAAAAGCCTGTGTCTGTGTCAGAGCCCTCAGTGAGGCATCTCACCTGGGGATCTTTTTTGAAGCACTGTAGGAAGTACTGCCCTCAGGAAAAGTGGACTTCCCTAAAGTCAAGATGACAGAACAGACAATGTGAGTGCCTATTTCAGCAGAAAGTCATCTGGGTCAGCTTAAATCACTAAGGTAGGTTATTCTTAAACCATTTCGGTAGGAGGACACCTGCTCAGGTCCCAAGGGTACATGTTTAGGTTCGCTTTTAATTTAAATTATTTTGAAGGAGAGCTAATCAAAATAAGAAAATATTTGATGGTGATTAAATTTAGAATTCATGGATAATTAGCTGGAGAGGATAAAAAAAGCTATCTGCAGATGCTGAATTCAGCATGTGTCAGTAGAACTCCAAAAGCACATCCTTCCTACAGTCTGCAGAGCTGCTTTTCTGGGGTTGTCACGCAGTGTTTTGGGAAGACACTGCCTGAGCAGAAAGTACGATAAGTAAAGATAAGACAGAACATTAGGGCCCTCCTCAGAGATATTTCTTATTCCTCTGACCTTGTGCAGCCAGCTTTTCAGAGCTATTCAACATTTCAGAAACCCATTCCCAGCTAGAAAAGAGCAGTTCCTACTGGGAGTTTTGCTGTGCTCCAAGAAACTTTTGTCAAGTTCCTGAATAGCGGGGAAGTTCCTAATTGCTTTTAACCACCTCTGTCGTCCCCCCTGCTTTGTTACCTTTTCTCTGCTTTTGACTCCCGAGATATTCTGGAGCTTCTCTCAGCTCTCAGAGGAAGCACTGAAGCTGATACAAAGACTTCCACAGACAGCATGTACATGCTTTATTGATCCTAACCCTAAGAACCATATTCTCAAGCTCTGCTTCCTGGTATGCGATCTCTTAGCTATTGATATAATTACAAATAAAGAGGATTCCTGACACATTGTATATTCTTTCCCCCACTAAAAATGGTTGCATTTTTATTTAGATGGGATGCAGTTTTGGACCATACTGTAGTTAGCAAGCTACTGTAGTGGCTGAGCTGTTATTCTCATGGACTCTGCAACAATCTCTGTGGCAGGTATATATGTTGTAAAGCCAGCCAGGCCCACTTTGAATCTGCTGAGCCTTTGCACTGCTTTGGTCTTCCCTTTGCAAGCTGCTTCTTTGCCTCTCTGGTAGAAGGGATTGGCAGCATTAGCCTCACCAGAACAAAACAAGCACAAAAGACTTTTTAAACAGTACACATCCACACACAGACTGAGGCGTTACTTAAGAAAGTGATATACCAATAAATTATCAAAATAAGCATGATTGGCCTGCCTGAATCCAAACAAAAAGGGGTTAATAGTCTTTTAAGATGAGGGCAATGTCTCCTTGATTATATTGGGAAGGGACAAAGGGGCAGTTAGGACTCTGTCTGCAGAATTAGCGATGCTGCTACTGGAAGACTGGCTGCAGTTCAAAAGCACAATGCAGAACTGAAGGAAATTCAGACAAGAGCTGCATAAAGGGTTTAATATCTGCAAAAGCAGCCTTTTTAATGAGAAACTAGGGATGCCGATACATTTTCAATCACCAGCTCAAGGCTCATTAGTGGAGTAGGCAGATGTTAATTTTGACATCCTAACTAAGGCTGAGTGAGTGGAGCCTGGCTTCTTCCACTGTGGAAGTCGGATGGAGCCTGAGCTGTGGTAGGAAGACAGCTCTGGGGTTTGGGCATGCTGCTGCTCCTGCTCCTGGGAGATAGGAAGAATGGGGCTGGTGATGCTGCTCAGGAAGTAGTCTTTTTCTCACACCAACAGTATTTTCTATGCCACAAACTATCTTTTCTCAGGAGAGGCATAAATCTGGTGGTTTTACATGGTCCTAGACATGCAAATGCTAATGTCTGTCATGCTATTATCTTTTTGGTGACTTTTCTGTACTGCCCTCAGAAACAGCCTAATCTCTCGGAGCCTAAGGAGACATCTCCAACTTCCAAGGGGACCAGAGTGGTGCTTAGGTCTCCCAAAACAGAGCTGTAACATGGTCAGAGCATATCCAGCAGAGCAGGCCTTCAGCACACCCTGAGGTATGACTAGCTCACTAGTCATTTGTGTATACTTATATTTTCACTCCCTTTGGACCAAGTTTTGTCTCTTATAAGAAATCTCCCCTTTGAAACATTCTAGGGAGCCCAGATAAATCTAATCTTTTTGAAACTTATTCTTTTGCTTCATTATCTAAGAAACCATCTGATCATTGCTCTCAATTAAAGTATTTTTACTTCAGCTCCTTGGAGATGCAAATGTCTCTTGCTAGAACAAAGTCCTTGACTAGCTAATTAATAACTTCTATAAGCTGGGAAAGCTCTCTTTATTATTTCTCTCTTCTTTAGTCTGACATAGTGAGATTATCATAAACTTACTTTATACTCTCTAACATTAGGTATGTGTCAAAAATGTCCAATACAAATATCTAACCATGATAAGTAGGTCTTGACTGAAAGCAGACACAATGGTGATTAATCACTTTGGGGTGATGTGATTCCAACAAGCTTCTTACCAAGCATGTGTGGCACTCTCCCATTGCAGTTACTTCCAAGAAGGACAGAGTGGTGATGGGCTTCAGAGGTTTTGATATTCCAGTGACTCTGTGAAGGCAGATAACTAGCTATTGTGATACCATAAACAGCATGGGAAATTCAGAGTTAAGTTTATATCATTATGTAAGACATAACCAGTCCCAGCAACCAGCATTATAGCATCTTGCTGAGCTTTGTTAGCTGAGACAGTTTCAGGCAAGCATAGAAACAGCTAGTCCTCTCTATTTGGTTTAAACTGTGTACTTGATGTCATGTCTTATTGTCTTCTCATATGGAGATGTTTTTCAAAATTAGTAGGCATGCAGTTTAGGAAATGTGTTACTGGGACTATTGCAGTGAGTTGTGCTTATTGTTAATAGAGTCACTCAGGGGTTTTTGTGCTGGTAGTTTTGTGACATTGCTAAGAGCTTTGTACCATCATCTATGTGCTGTTGTATTGTCATACCAAAGTTCAGATTATTAAAGGAGTATTAAGATTCTGGGCTTTTTTCTCCAGACTTTTTTCTCTAACGTCAATGGAAAAAATAGATCTTTTCTGAACAAACTGCACCCTTGCACGTCACTCTTCACACATGCTGTTTTTGGAGAAAAACCTACCATCAGCTCAGTTTTCTCTAGATCTTTCGTGAGCTGAAGCTTCTGAGATTGTTTCTTTATAGTCTTCCCAACTACTACAATGTAAGTAGTACAACAATAGATTATTTGTCTTTGGTCTTCATGAAGTACTGAGGCAATTTCTGCAAGAACTAGCAGAACTGTGTAGCAAGGTACCCAGAGTCCCCATTTGCTAGCAGAGACCACTCCAACTATGGGCAAAACAGGCAGTGGCAGATTAGTTAAACAGCCACATCCCATCTGCCCCTCTCATCTGTCCTGAAGCTTTGCAAATCCAGCTGGTTGCTGGACCAGGGAAAGGCTGGTGGGGTTTCATGGGACCTCCTTCCTGCAGCAGTGGGAAATCTGGCTCCCGTCTCTCTGCTTCTTGCAGCAAGGCCAGACCTGTGTCCCACCTTCAGAGGGACCAAGTTCTGTGTGCTGAGAAAGTAGACACACAGAAAACACAGAGAAGAATGTGAATGAATTTTCTACATAGAAAAATCATGCGCACACACACAGATTAACCTGAAACCCAATTGTGCCTGTCAGCATACAAACAACATATAGCTGTCTAATTATTAAACAAGGTGCATATTTTTAAAGGCTGAGTTTTGGGGAGATATAAAAGACCCACTGACATTTTTTGTCCTTTTTTTTTTTTAAAGAGCAGCTAAATTCTGTTGACCTTTTTATGTGATTGAATTAAAAAGTTTTATGTCCCAGAATAAGTTTTTTAAAGTCAATCAAAATTTTGGCATTTCAGTATATCTGGCATTTCGGTATCCTAATTTTCATCACCATAAAGATCAATACTGCCATCCTACTCTGTTTATGGCATTTTATTTCCTTCAGAAGTTGACTTGGGTGTCAAAGAGGATCTCTAGATCTATGCCGAGCAAGATTTCAATGAGAAATGCTGGGAAATATTTGTTGTGACAGATTATTAAATATCTCCCATTTTTGTGTGATATCCTGACTTCATTTCCCTCAAACCTTTCACAGCAATAGGCACAGGATCTCATGGGCCTAATAGCAAACATAAATTCTGTAGCAGACATGTAACTGAGTTATTGAGTTTTTAGATGACATGATTCTGTGAGATGGTTTTCTGACATAAAATGCCATCTGCTTTTACTTAATTTTCCTTGTTTCCTTCTCCAAGTAAACAATGAGCGAACATGTTTGTTCTGAAAGGTAGTTCCTTTGAGGCCTGTTATTTTCCTGCATCTCTCTAAAAAGACAAGATATGAATTTGTTAGTGAGTTACCAGACATTTCAATGTACAGCACATCCAAGGAGCCAAATAAATGCACTTCATTTGATACATCCTGACATAGCTGAAAGTTTGAATTTTAAAGTCAGATTTAGCAGAAGGCTTCTGGGGCCACTGTCAGGAGCAGCTAACAGCTCTATTCTCAAATTATCTTCTCTGTTTTCTCCAAGGGAGATGTATTCATATTTTGCAGCCCTACAGTTTGTATTGCAGCCCCTTATTAATGTTATAGGGGGTAAGACACATCAAAAAAAATGAGACTAAAATAAAGCTTTCAAACCTTTCCATCTTCCTACCAGAACAGGATAATTTTGCAGCTTTTCAACAATACTGGCTGGCAGCCAAAAGATACTTACACCAAAATCAGTGTCAGAGTTTTAATAGCTCATAACATTTTAATGTCTTTTAATATATTAGATTATTATAAGGGTACTATAATACACCAACATTGTTCTCAATTAACACTTAAGAAATATATTTCTTGCAAAACTCTTTCCTTGCATTTACTCTTTCTGTACTTAGTGGTATTTTCCACACCTTCCCTTACACTGAGAGGAAGATTTGATTTTCAAATGGCCTTCACAATGTTTGCTTTTGGTTGAAGGAGAGCTGTAGTGTCTGCTGAGACATCATTAGCTGTGGGGCAATATTACCACACAAATACAAGGGGACCTGATTAGACAAGAGTTGCCTGATCTATAGTGTAGTTCAAACTGCAACTAATCCTATGGGTAGTTGCAATTAAAAAGACCTTGGTTCTGTCTTAGGTTTGAAAAGTTAGTAAATTGAGACTGGTTATTCATCTTGACTTACCTCTTGACTTCTGAAGTCTATTTAATATAGTAGTAGTAGTAGTAATATTAATAATAGTATTGTAATTTAAATTTCAAGTTATTCCCAAAGACTGCAGGGTTTGCCTTTTAAAAAGCAGAAATGAGCTCAATTTTTTCCAGAATTCAGAGCACAATGACAGCAAATTTCTATATTCCATAAAGCTGTTAAGGTCCTTTGATAACAATCTCACAACCAATATGCATGAGATACAGGCTTCAAATTATAGGAGAATGTGCCTGGGAAAAAAAGGTAGCTTAAAATACTCTGCACTTACTTCAGTAAACCTATTTTGGAGAGGGACTATAGTCAGTGGGACACTATGGGGCACCCTGTGTGACAACAGACTTCCTAAGTCCTCAGCTTCCAAGAGTTTGCCCCCTCCTGTGCCTCTTTGGCTTGCAACCCTCTCACAGTGACAGGGAGCTGAAACCAGAGGCTGCTTTGGGCATGCTGGGTGAGAAGCCATTTCAAGGAGCCCCATGGCTGCAGAAATTGCCTGGGGTTTAGGAAGCTGAGGCTCAGGCCTGTTTCTGGGTTGTGAGCACGTCCCCCACCCTTGCCAAATGCAGACACCCAGGGTTGGTGGTGGCTGGGCCTTGGGGGTCTCCAGAGCTTTGGTGGAGTCTTTCCTTTACTTATGAACAACCATCACCTATCTGTTGGATCAAAGGACACTCTGCAGTCTAGGGACTCGGGTGGCATGTGGGAACTCAACATCCAAGCCCACAATGCTACATGTTTAATACCCATGGTCATATTTGGGCACCAATTCAACCCCTTGCTGCCAGGCTCAGCAGAATGGACGTGGTGAAGGCGGTGTCCTCTCACAGCTACAGATGGTCTGATCAGTTCAAGGGCAAACAACTTGGGTGGGCTTGGAAAGTTTATGCCACCTTTGTGTGTACTCTGGATGTTCTGCAGCTAAATAAAAAGTTCAGAATTCAGCAGCTGTAAACAGATTTTTCTCAATACTAAATCTACGGTGCTATACTTGAAAAAGTGCATTTATCATAGACAAAACTGAGTTTCTGAAAAACATTTATTAAAAAAGACTAACTGCAGCTTTCAGTAGGCTTGACAAGATTTCATATTTCACTTTTCATCTTTACCAAGTGCATTAATAGCTTTTAAGGCTAAATGACATGAGTGCTAGATATTTCAGCAGTGCATTAGAGATGGAGAAAACAGAATTTTGTGGCTTTGTGTACATGCCTGATGATCAAGAGCAAAAGCACAGTGGCTAGGGCTGTTTGAAAAAATGGGGTTTTCCCCCTCAGTCCAAACAAATTCATAAAGAAATTTTTGATTAAAGCGCTGAAATTAAATTAAATTTCTATTGCTCAGCTGATATTTCTCACAATATCTTGAATATTTGAATGAGTCAGTATTCCTGAATGTACCTTTAAAGCCTCTAAAAAACAAGAAGTCCATTCAGAGGTTGTTTGAGTTGGTATGCATTTGTCACTACCACTTTCACCACTTCATCATTTTTGCTTGTCTCATGAGACACAAGAAACCTACCATGTGGTCAAACATTCAGTATTGAACTGCAAAAGTGAACAACTTTTTAATAACTCAAGTCCTGAAATATCACTTATTCTCTCCAGGTTATGAACATCTACAAGGAGAGCTACTGACCTCGAATAACTAGATCCAAACCCCTGAAAAAGCCCAAGACACAACACATAAAAACAGTAAAGCAAGTGACAAAAATTATAACATTTCCTAAAATCTTTTTGAAATGCAATAACTGTTCAAAATGGGTTAATGTGTTTTTTAGGTGAATTTACCTAGTTCTAAGCAGCCACTCATGTCTTTCTGTTGTAACTGTATGGTAGAATTCGACTGGTTGTCTAACACAGATAAAAGAAATAAAAATAGCTTAAAGTAAAATAATTTTTCTCAGCTGAGTCCCACATGAGCTCTGGCTGATCTTTCTTTCACTCAAGTTAAGATAGTGATTTTCATGTGCGTTACATTTTTCATTCAGACGCAAGAGACTTGTTTAATGAGTTGCCCGAGGTGCAACATCCTTACTTTGAAGCAAATTAAGCCACTTTCTACAACAAGATATAGGGTTGGGTCTGTGTGTGTGTGTGTGTTTACTTTACTGCCATCACCACACTGCTGTGTGTACTTATCCTACTACAGGCTGCTGTTCCAGGCTCGGCACCGACGTAAGGATGGGTGCAGGCCAGCACGGGTGACTCACTCACGTGGAGGCTGAGAACATGGGGATGTGCCTGTCTTTCCATACCATCCAGTTCAGGGAATCAGCAGAAATTCTAGGCTGAACTTTGGGTCTCTCTATACAGAACATGACTGGCATCTGGGAGTAGGGCAGCAGAACTGATCTTCCAGGCTGAGTTCAAGAAGGTTGTTTCTCAGAGGATGGGCAAGGTATGTGGACTTCCAGGGAAGGCAGTAGCTGCTTTCTGGTGCGGTTTGCACCAGGGGGGAGTTATAGTAAATTCGTTTATCAGTTTGGTTCAACCAGAACACAATGCCCTGCATATTCTTTGAGTGCTAACGCCTATTCAGTTTCATGTTCTGCTTTTGTGCACTGCCTATGGGAAGAAGGAAAATTGCATGTGATTTTGACATTGCGCTCTGCCTAAAGGATGTGCATAAAGATTACTCTGTTTTCACGAAGGTGCTCAAAGCAGATAAATGAGTGAGTTCTCCACTGTGACAGATCTGGTCTCAAACAAGGATAAAAGGATTTTGGTGGACATTCCCCTCAGGGAAGAGATTCAGCTTTACAGTGACATAATCATCAATCTCAACCCACCAGTCACACCTGGCGAGTTGTTCAGAGAGACAACACAAAGGCATTTGCTGAACAGGACTAAAAATTGTTTATGCTGTGAGAGTCTGAAGTGTCCAGTAATGTATTTGCATATTCCAAACACCACCTCCCCAGCAGGCAGGTACAGGGTATCGTGTCCTTCCTTTGTTCACAACAACATTCTGAACCACAGTTTTGGAGATCACTTAAGAAAGCTTTGAGGATGTTTTTCCTTCCCTAATCTTGCTGAGATAAGTTAGGAATATTTTCACATATGAACAACTCCGTAATACACGGGCTGAGCCATCAGAAAGTATTATTAAATTAACCTCATTCCTTTCTATGGAGTGCTTCACTCTGACCAGTTGAGTGCATTTTATTTCTATTATATTAGTATCTGTTGTAAAGAGTTATGTTAGAGTGATTTCATTTTTTCAACAAACCTACTCACCATCTGCATTTGGCAAAACTCGTTGACATCAGTCTTTGTTGCTTAGCAATAAACACTTGTGCTGACTCCAGTCACAAAGAGTGTTCATTACTTTGTCATTCAGACGTTTTACACAGCCTCCATGGCCTCAGATATCGTTTGTTTACACTGGCCTTGGAGAGAGGTGGAAGAGCTGAAAACCAAATGTGTAGAACGAGAGGAAAGGCACACAGATCTTGAAAGGTGTTGGACACAAATAGTAAAGAAGCTGTAGTAGATCCACAAGCTGGATAATGAAGAGAAAAATACCAAAAAAGAAATCAATGCAATACTATTATTATAAAACATTAAAGCAATTATAGAGCTTGCCAAACATCAACAGTCTTGAACACTATTAAAGTGTTTTGTAATAGCATCAGTGATCACATTCCATCAATATGTGCTATTCAAGATGTACTTGAATCAGCAAGACTATATGATATAAAAATGTTCTTTGTGCTTATATTCTGTATCTGTATGTGTAGAATACCTGGGTCAGGTATTTTAACTTGAACAAAATATCTAAAAAATTTGCATTTCTATAGAATTCCATGGTAATTGTCTTGTTACTCATAACTCCAGAATTAGTTGAATTTGACAATAACTTTTATAGTTAGTATTAGCTCAGAATTGATCTGTGCTGAAACCTTTGAGGAAAGTTTTATTTATAGAAAGTTTGTAGAAGGGATGCTTAAAGCAGCACAATTATAATTGCTTTACTCATTTAGCAGTACCTATGTCCCACTTCTGTTTAGATATCTAATTTTAAGACATTAACCTTTGGCACTAAGACTAGGAAAATTGAACTAGGAGGGTCCAAAAAGACATAATTAGAACTGAGAATTAAATGGATCACTTGTCATAGAGCGTGTTACCTTTAATAGATGAACAAGCTAACAAATGAATATGACAATGAGTCATCCGAAGTCAGAAAACAGCACACTGTTGGAATGTCAGATGATTTATAAAATGCATAGGTTTTGCTTTTATTTGTGGATACATTGTGCAAAATAAGTTGATCGTTTTACATGGATGGCAGCAGAAATGCAGAAAAATTCAGAACATGGCATAACAAATCTGTCATGGACAGGGCGTCCACTGCAGAACATATAAAATACTTGGCTTATTTTTCAGGAAATGGCAAAGAAAACTTCCCAGAGGAGAATTTCATTCAATAATTTGAGACTCAAAATCTCTGTTTACATTACAAGTGATAAGTTTAATTCTGGTATGCCAGTAGAAATTTTCACTTTCAGTCTTAAGCAAGACAATAATGAAAGTATCCAACTATGAACTGGGAATTTCGAGTTAGGCTGCTGCTGAAGCACAATGACCTTAACAGATACTCCAGTCATATCTAAGAAAGATTGTCCCTAAAATGCTGATCAGGCATGTTTAAAGACGACAGCTGCCATGCAACCTTGAAGACCAGAATGAGAGATTGGAATGTGAGCTTTGTTACAGAAGTCATGCTCTTCCAAAACGTGCAGGAAGCTCAAAGGAAAAGTGCCCCTTCCATGCCAGCCTTAAGTCAGGACATAAGCTCCCCACCTGCAAGGGACAATGCCATGGTGTCAGTGCAATGCTGACCTGAATTGCTGTGGCAAAGATCATATTGTCCAGACACTGGCACAGAAATGCTGAATTTGAGTCTCCAACGGGTGCTCCGCTCACTAGGATTTTCTTTGGGAATTTGCAAGGCAGCATTGTGCTGCGTGGCCATGCTCAGTCTGCTGAAGGGAACCTTTATGGCTGTCTGAGTGGATGTTCAGTTCAGACACATGCAGCTGTTAAGTGCAATCTTGAAAGTCTGACCCTCAGCCTTTTTGGAAATGTCTCCTATTAAATACAACATGCTGCTGAAATAAAAAGCAAAACATAAAGGGACCTGGGCTGATCCAAGAGAAAACTTTTTCCTTCGGTATGAAGGATAAAAATGTAAAAGCAACTGGACAGAAGGGGGAAAAACCCTACTCAAAAAGTCACATTCTGACACGAAAATTATTTGAAAGATGAAAGATGGTACTCTGAGGAGTCAGAGCCTGGGAATAACAAGAAACCTAAGGCTTTTCTGTTGGCAAGGCTGGTATTCTTCAATACCCTAGAGCATCTGTAAAAGTTTTCTTATGGAAAATGCTGACTTTTCTAAAAATGCAGTCAATGGAGGAGGAACAATGTATTCTCAGAAAATGGTTGGGTTAGGCTCTGTGCTCCTGACAAATCCAAATTCAAGCTGAATGACCAATTGCCCTGATATAGGCTTGGAACAGCTCCATCTCTGCAGCACTGATTATATCGATAATTCCCCTCTCTACTCCTTCTCTCTCTCTCTGTGTCTCTGGGATTTGTTTTTCTCTTTATTTCTAGCTACTTTTTCACTATTGTTATGTGGTAAAGAAAGGCTTCAGCATCAATAGTAAACATTTTTTGAGGAAGAGATAACCCCCATGTCAAATTCTGAGTCCTGAATTGCTTAGACAGCTCTGAAACGATGTACAAAAATACCACCCAACTAAGCCTGAGGTGGGGCAGAAGCCAATTTTTTTCTCTCTTGGTTCAAACCCCTGAGAAGGTTCAAAGTGGATAATCTAATGGTGTGTTCTGGATTTCAGGGCTGCAAATAATGTTGATGAAAGGCTAGTGGGGCCCCAGGCTGTGGTGACAGAGTTAGCACAGCCACATTTCAGCCGCATAGGAGAAAGGATGGACACAGGTTCCAAGAGGAAGTCTGTCACTCGTGCAATTTGATACTCTCTTTTCCCTGGTTCTCTGGCAAACACTGGCTGCAGCAGTGCCTCTCATTTACCAGGGCTCCTTGGTGCAAACCCATGACAGATTGTAGGGAGAAGATTGCATCCTGATGTTTCTTGTTTTGCCCATAAAATTGTTAATCAGCAGGTCTGCAGCTGAGTTTCTTGGGTAGGAAGCACTACATAAGGGTTGTAAGGAGCTGGAGGGGATACAAGTAATGGCAAGAAAAACCACATAAGAGGCATCTTTACATGCAAGTTATGCCATTGGGGGGCTGTGCCTATAGCTTTTATATATTTTTCTAAAAGATAACATATTCAGCAAATATTTTCAGCACTCAGTAGAATGACTCTATGAAACTGGGATATTGTACTGCTGTTAGTAAAAACACTAAATCAGGCATCACAAAGATAAAATAAAAAGGGCTATAGGGGAAATAGAGCTGATTAGCTGTCATTCCTTGATTATATCTTTTCCATTATATATTTAAGTTCATAATTTTTACAGTGTTTCACGTGAACATGTGCAACAATAGAGCTGCAGAAAAAGAGTATTGCCCCTGCTGCCAGTAAAGCTCCAAATGCAACAGTTTATTTCTTCCTTGAGGGATACTTTTTCCACACTTTTATCAACAAAGTGAATCAATGACTCACTGCTTGCCAATACAACTCACACTGTATTTTCTCATTTCCCTAGAACCGAGACAGTCAGTATAAAAATAAATGTCTGTTCTCACCACTTCCTGTCCTGCTCTCCAAAAGAAGTGTTTCAGGGATTTAATTTCTCATCTTTGGCTTTCCCAATCTCTCTCTCATTATTGATGGGAGTGTCCTGCAACAGGAAATGGCCCTGACATGTAAGCTTCAATGTGTAAAGGACTTCTTCCAGCTAAAAATAGGTACCAGAACTATCTTCTAGTTTGTTCCTCTTCTTTTGTGTTAAATTCCAAATGTCATACATAGTATAGAGCTTAGAATAAACTCAACCTTTTATGCCATTTAAATGCAACAAACTGCTTTTAGCAGCCTGCTTTGCAAATGTACTTCAAATCCTATTAAGTATTTGCCTTGTGGCTCATGATGTGTCCATGCTTCAGGAAGAATTTGTACATGATGCATATGCTGACTTCTTTCAGAAATTAATATCTGCATTAGAAAAGCACTTGGGCCACAATCAAGAATGAGGCCACACTAGGATCTGTGTATGATCTTAGGTCCTCAGAAGGGAAATACCGTTGAGTTAATGGTTCACTGTCCCAAAACCTCAGTGGGTTAATGGAAAACCTTGTGTACTATCGGTGTTGTTGTCAATGACATTCAAATCCAAAATATCTAATTGTACATTGAAGCACTGGTAATCACCCTAACAGTCAATACCATGTATCTGGGTACATATAGTGCATAATCATCCTGCACATGAAAAATATGGTCTAATTAGCTTTTTCTAATAGAGGTATAAAAGATGCCAAAAAAGTACAATGCTTGCATTTATTGTGTAAAATATTTTATAATTAGATAATCTCTGATAGCGAATGACTTGGGGAAAAAGACTCGGGGCTAAGAAAGTCATAGATTCTGATTTCAGCAGAATCTAATTTTATTTGGAAACAGTTGTTACATGACCTCTCTCCTCTGTACATTAGTCAATATAACTGGAAAACCAGTTATAAAAAGGCTCTTTGGAACTGTTTGTTCAACTTGAAGGTAAAAAATTCTGCTTAAACACATTCAAATGCTTTCCACTGTGAAAAGAGTCTCTATTCTTTCTGGCAGTTCCTTAGTCATGAGATTAAAGCTGTGAAAAAAAAAAAAAAGTGTGACACCAATGCCTTTAAAAAAATACCTATTAATAATTACAGTTTTAATGAATGGCGTGCTGAACATTTAAAATCCAAATTCAGTGGAGCAGCACTAACAGTTTATTCCTCCCACCAGCACAATTATCAGGTCAAGGCTGCACAGAGGGAGAAAGGTTTAATTTTTGGAAGTGAGTGGGAACGAAGGTTCTGACTGTGTGGTCCTGCAATGCATGACATTCTTGAGTTTTCCCTGAGAGTGCAGCTGAGGAAGAGGACCTGTTTTGGAGCATGGCCGTGACAGTGATGAAAAGCAAAAGGAGCCCTTAAGGGAGAAGGGAAGGTGAATTTGACAGACACAGTGGGACGCCTTTGCCAGTTTCCACCGCCTGCCACAGCCGATGAGCATCATTTGGCCAACACGACAGAAACTTCCACGGCAGTATCTCGCTTCAAGCCATTCATTACCAGTACAGCTGCTGGGCTTGGCTTTGTAAGGAGTAGAATGTTGAGCATGTCAGTTTTGACAGGGTCTCACTGGAAGACTTCCTTTTAACTTTGGATTGACTGTGGTTGAGCTCTGTGAATTTTTTATGACAGTGTGTCTAAATCCGCCTCTCCCCACACTGGCGGGACTGCCAGTGCTCCCTGCAAACCATCTCTTTGTGTTCTGCCTGCATTTTTGTCCTTCTTTCATCTGCCCAGTCCTTATGTTCAGAACTGCTTATTCACCTTAATGTGTCAAATGTCCATATCTTTCGTTCAACTTTTTCTCACCATTCACTTCTGTCAGAAGACTCTATCTAGAAGACAAGAGACTATTGTCCCTTTTCTACTTCTTTTTGCTTCTGAGTTATGCTTTGGTGTGATTTTACTAATACTACATGTAAACTGTAAAAATCAAAATGGAAATAAGCAAAAAAAAGGGGATTTGTTAAATCATGAGTGCGTTTTGATTTACAGGGTCAGGCAAGTGATCTGAACCTATATTAATTATACTTTCCAGCCAATGTCAGACAAATTATTTAATGACTTGCTTCTAGGAATATACAATTTTTATTGCATTAATGGAGGATTTTCACCTTCTTGACTTCACGAATAAGCAGATATAGAGACAAGTACATCTCAGTCCGAAGATAATCAACTGTGTGGTGGGGTGAAATTTGCTTCCCTCCTGCTATGCTGTACCTAGTGATGTTAAATCCTGAATTAAGATGCATGACTGCACAGTTCCTTTGCAGATAAGAATGGTTTCTTTCCTTGAATGCTAAAATGGTTCCATGGCATCAGGTAGAAAATTTGTGGTACAAAATATCTCAGGAAAATAATTGACTCAGTGAATAATTTATTGAATTTACTGAAAATATTGACCTAGATTTAATGTTTCCACATTCAGAACACGGAAAATGAGTTAAATTGGTGTGTGGACTTAGCCTAGAGTGAGACTGTTGCAGCATGATTAATTTACAAGTGTGAGTTGTTACTCAAGAAAAGACACTTAGCTATTAAATGCTCTGCTTGGGTTAAGCTGACATTTTCTTCAAACTAAGACTGGTGGTCTGATATTGCCAACCATTAGTGAAGACAAGCTGTGAGAAAAGAAATTGGGAGTGATTAGCAGGCTTGGGGATAGGTAAGGACTGCAATTCTGGGCCTTCTTAGTCTTCACTTTTATTTTTTTAATCACCTTTGAACCTGATTTGATACCAGGTCTCTGTCAGCCTGGTGGCTTAACCACATCTTATCCACTTCTGAATTCAAATTGCAGAGGCTATTAGAAAGTCTGGTGCACTGAAGTTTAAAGTACCTTAAATAAGTATTAGCCTACTTCTCAGAAAAGTGGCTGCTAGACCTGCCTAGGCTTTTTGTCATAAAAAAAGCATCAAATAGCAGAGAAAATTTAGAATAGAAAATTTTATTTCATGCGCAGAAGAAAAGGAAGAGCTGGAGATGGACTGTAGCACAGTTAGGTAATACAAAAGGGAAATGAAATAACACTGATAGATGAATGTAGTTTTCTGTTCCTTGTGTAGACTGATGTAGTTTCCTTTGACAGAGACTCCTTGTTTTACTGGGCATCAGATAGCCAAGCTCATATGATGTCAGGCCTTTCTAAGAAGCAGAATGTATCACACAAAGCTTTCAGACTGGACATGTACTGCACCTGCAGTCATCTGCTTGTGTGGACATACCCTTTGTCACCAGAAAGCATTTTGCCTTGCCTGATTTACATGAATTGTGCAGTTTTTGGTTATGTACAGCAATCAGTGAGCCAGCCTTGCCCAGCACCAGGCATGACTGTTGGCAAAAGTATCCAAGAAAAAAAAAAACTACTTGCTAAAAGCTGAAGCTTTTAACAAATCTTATTTTGCAGAAATGTTCTTTGCAGGAAGAAGTTCACAAAACAGGTCACATTATTTTTAGAAAAAGAAAAATTGTGTCAGCAGATGCTGGCTACAAGGGAAGGGCTCTAAGGGGTGTTGGATTCAAAGTGTTGTGGTACTTAGGAAAGGATGGTGAAGTGTTTAAGTTGAAAGAGAAAGTTAAAGGCAGATAGCACAAAAGCTGTGGGGGAAGTTGTGGGGACCTTCAAGATTATAGAGGGATGGGAGGCCAAGCTTGGATACTTGCCAAAAAGGGGTCTGGTTGGGAAGCTACCATACCACTGTGTTTACGCTCACCCCTTGGTGCTATTTCCAACACAGAAGTCATTAGGCAAACTAGAGAAAACAACTCCCTATGCACTAGCAGCTTCAAAATGATGGTGATTTAAAGAGAAAGACAGGATGGTAGAAAGGGTTATGTTTTGTAAAAGGATCATGGGAAAGGGAAAGGAAACGGCATTTTAATCTTTGTTTCATAAATAAGTGACCAGTAGTGGGAAGAAGGATTAAGAAATCCCACAATGTCCCCTGCTTTTGACAAGAGTACCCCTAGCACTTACATGCAGCACCATTAACTCCTAAACAAGCATATCTCAGTGCAATGACAACAGGAGATTGAGGGAGTCCTTCAGTTTGCAAATGAAGACAACCCATCCCAGCCATCTACTTATGTGTGTTATGATTTCAGATACAGATGTCTGAGCTCTCTACAGAGTCAGTAGGGAGAGCCCAGGGAGTGAGATGACCTCAGGCTGAGCCGAGTCACTTACTAGAGCGGTTGGTTTTCTGGGAGACTGGCTTTGTATGGGACACTGGACACCTCATTTGCTTGTAGACACACATTAAGAATCTTAATGATTCTCAATGCAAAAAATGCATTATCAAGTTAGACTTAAAATATCTATTTCTTGGGGGATGTTGCAATCTGTTAGAATGTCTATAATACTTATCAAATGCAGGAAAGCAAGAGCTACACTAGGTCTCCAAGTTCTTTTAATGGTGCTTTCTTTGCACGATGCTGTCCTGCACCAGTAACTCATATATTTTGTGTCTGAACTTTTCTAAACAGGAACTACTGTGTATAGGCAAAAGAAGTCTCCAGAGACAGGAATACCTCTGCTGAAGATTTGCAGACCCTCTTCCACTCTTTACCACTTTTACTAAACCTGTCATAAGCTGGAGACACTCATCGAGACAGTCCCTGTAGTGGAGCCCTTGGCCCTTGTAACCATCAAGAGCTAAAAAAAGAAGTACCAGAGGTAAACCTGCTGGGTCCTTTCAGTGTGTACGAATCTCTTTTTCTTGGATTGTATGTATGGCAGTCAGCCTGAGAGGATCCTCACAAACCCACACTGGTAGTTCTCAATATTTGGCATCTCCTGTGCCATGGAACTGCTGATGGTGTATCAGCCAAGATGCAACAATTAAAAAATTTCGGGAATGGCTAAGGAACCAACTTCAGTGCCTGAGCATCAGGCACTGAATATCCTTTGGAAAGCACATCCTTTTTAGTTCACAGGTGGTGTGAGAAGGAACAATTGACTTGAAAATTACAGCAGTTCTGTAATTTCTTCAAATTGACATAAATCAAGGAATAACTACTTAGAATAACCAACTCCTTACTCCAGGACATGATCAAAACTAGAAAATTATATTGAAGCTGGGAAGATGAAGAGATGTTTGGTTATGCTGAGATCACAGTTTTCAGCTGTAAGCACAGGAGTGCACATTTTAACAATGGAGCAGATGCTTCCAATTATCTGCAATAAGGAGAAGGGACACTTGAAAATCTAGCTGGTATTAGGTGGCTGTCAGAAGGCTCTTGGCTAAGAAGAAAAAGATGCAAAGTGCAGCAAAATAATTTCACTTTCATAGCACATTAATTTTAAGACTGCTCTACAAGTTGAAAAACTTGTGTGTATTCTGATGACTGAAAGCAAAACAATCAAACTGGAAATCTTAATGTAGAGTGCTTTTCCTATTTTAAACCATGACAAACTTTACTCATTAAATATTTCCTTTGATGTTCTACAATGTTATTCAAATTTAAATAGATTTACATGTTTAACTGTGCCTACTGCTTGCTCATGTAGTGCTTATATATGAACTGAAAATAAGATTCCCAGAGAAAGGGATAGCTTGTAAAATACAGAACTGTACAACATAAAAGAGAAGAAACTGTACAACACAGAAGAAATATAAATGAGCCCCTTTATTCACTCTTTTGCAATTACTGCATGCCACATCCTGGGGTATGTTTTTGATTTGCTATGTGCTTAGCAGGGTGATGTTCAGGAAGGCTGAATTGCCTGCCCAAGCCATGCATGTGCTGACAGGCAAATTCATGTCTTGTCATTTGTTCCTTGGTCTGTACTAACTCAGGCTGCCTGCACTCTCTGCTGAAGGCATGCCTGCTTTTTTTTCTCCTGAACCTCATGAAGAAGACAAGAAGCTCAGACAATCCTCTCCAGTGCGTCAAGCCTCTGCTCCAGACACACCTTCACACTTCCCCACCATTGTGATAGCTGGGCTATCACAATCTCGTCCATATGGCACACAGATGAGTGAGGTGCTACCAGAAGACACAATGGTGCTTGCAGATATGCAGGCTTTGGGTAAGGGTGCTCTGAAGAAGCCAACACCCAGCTCAGGATTCTCCACATTCCCCCCTGCAGCCAAGCGCTTTGACCGCATCGACAGCGTGTGCCGAACGGTCCAACCACGAAACCACAGTTGTGAGTTTGTTCTCCTGGGCAATCCCAAATGCATCTTCATTTGTGAGTTACAGCACTCGTCTTTCTTCTTTGATTATTTGGGGGGGTGGTGTGGGGGGGAGTCAATAAAACAGAAACAAGCTTTTGGTGAAAGATTTGTGCTTTTAGCCTTGTTTCTCTTTAAAATGCAACCATCCTGGCAGCATAGAAAAAATGTTATTTCAGCTTGCATCTACAAAAGTATGAAAAAAATACATCATAGATAAATTTCATAGTAAAAATTTTAAACTTATTGACAATTGAGACAATGTTTTGCTGATAAAATAAATACACCTATTTGAAAAGTCCTCTCTCACTCCACTGCCTTTAGGTGTGATTGCTAATTTGTATGCAGGACTTGCAACAGCAAAGCTTATCCACACTTCAGATGCACCTAAAAAATCCTGCAGGAAAGTCTTGATCTTTTCTTGGCAGTTTGTCCAAAACCTCAAAAACAAATAACTGAAATTAATTTGAAAATCATTATTTTGGGGCTATATGCACTCAGTACTACCACCTAGAATTGTGTCTACATAAAGGAGTGTTGAAATTGATTTAAGGTAACACATTCTTCATTCAGCAAACTTCTTAATGATTACTTTGGGTCAGATAATTGTTCTTGCTCTTGGTGTTCTGCTAAGTTCCCCAGATGATTTGACATTGGCCTTTCCTGGATAAATTGTGGTGCTCTGAAGAAAGAGTGGATAATGAATTCTACATTGCAATTAGATGCCTCATTTCATTCTTCCTCAAGAACCACAGGAAGCTGCTCAACAGCGATAGCGAGTTAAAGAAATTCTGAGCAGCTTGATATCACCTCTTCCTCCAAACACTGATCCACCCTGGGCAAGCCAAGGAAAGGTAACTGCTTTCTTATTTGGATGTGTGGACAGAAGTCTTGGAGGTTATTATTACAACTTCACTGCTTGGTATCAACGTCATTTTGTAAAGAAGGTGAGTCCAGGTCAGTAGACTGGGTACACCATGAACAAGTAAGGTCTTATGCTCTCATTTGCCTGCCTGGAAAACAAGACAAGAAGTTCAAGGAAGGAAATCCAAAAGGGTATGATTAAAAATGTTTAAGGCTTCCTGAAAAACTTTGGAAAAGGTTTTTCAAACATATCCTGCTGTTTGAAGTTTGTTGAACAAAACAAAGTTCAGGAATGACTAGTGCAGAAGGCTAGACATGCATGGGCTGCTCAAAGTGTTGCCAGTATTCTGCTCTGGCTTTGTGGGCTTTACACACCAGCCTCTTCTGCCTCAGCAGTATACACATTATTTTCTTTCCCTAAATATTGTATCTCAAGAAGTTAAAAATAATGAAATATGTGAAAATGGAGACAAAAAAGAAGATACATTCAATGATATTATTTTAACTTAATTTTCACATAAAATTTAATTATCTTGTAATATAATACCAAGAGTACGAGGAGCACTTGGAGTTGAATTCATAGCCCTTTAATGGCCTTTTAGACATCATGAAATATCTGAGACACCTGCACATAATTTACCAGGTAATATAGGACCTATGTGAGACTCCCTTCTTTCTGGAACAAGGAAGTAGGAAGGATGTCTTAAAATGATATTAAATATAATTTTGACATTATATTTTTTAAATATAATTTCCCCTTTTGTCTAGGATTACATTTGAAAGGCAGCTACAGCTAAAGCTCCTCTGTGTATCTGTTCTTATCTGATTTCTACCATACAAAGCTGCTACAGCTGCAGCTTTACTGATATAGGTTAGTAAAACAGTGGAAACAAGTATCATATTTTTGTTTCATTTTCCAAACTGGCAGGAGGTACATTATCTTCTGAAAGTCTGCATAGGTGTATTGTATCGTTAATATTCTTTAACGACAAATCTCTACATTAAATAGAGGTACTGATTGGTTCACTATATAAGTACAGGTAATTTTAATCAGCTGGTGACCAAGCACATCTACTGTCATGTGACACAAAAAATGAAAAGGCTAGGGGGGATCCAGCTGGGACTTCTCAACCAAAATGCTGGTTATGTGGAGACTGAAACCATCTTATTTTTCCAGGACAAGGCCACAATAAATCAGGAGAAGAAAAAAGTAACATTACTGATATAATATGATAAGTATGCAAGTTCATGAAGCATTCCATATTATTTTAGCCTGAAGGGGAGAAGACTGAGAAAGGATCTTATCAATGTATACAAGTATTTGAAGGGAGAGTGCCAAGAGGATGTAGCCAAGCTTTTTTCAGTGGTTCCAGCAATAAGACTGAGAGACTATGGGCAGAAACTGGAACACGAGGAGTTCCACCCCAACATGAGGAAGAATTTTACTGTGTAGGTGACTGAGCAGAGGTTGCTCAGGGAATTTGTGGAGTCTCCTTCTCTGGAGACATTCAAAAGCCATCTGGACACAGTTCTGAGTACGGTGCTCTGGGGGACCCTGCTTGAGCAGGGATGCTAGACCAGGTGACCTCCAGTGGTCTTTCCAGCCTCACCCACCCTGTGATCCAGTGTGTGATAAACGTTTGGCATTCGGATTACACAGTTAATGATGCTAGTGTGCTTCCTTTAAAATGACATGCTGAGTATGTCCGAGGTGGAGGGGTATGGGAAAGAGACGTAACGGTGTGTTTGCATCTTTTGAAGAACTTCAGCATTTCAAAAGCCATTTCAATCTAATGCAGGTGTCTCACTGTGGATTGTCAAAATGCTTGCATCAAATGTGTATCAACCAAATTGGTAAGACAAACATTATTCTCCTACAAGTTTTGCCACTATAAAAAAACATAAATCCATTTCAAAGCTGAGAAGTAAATATCTGAATTTAAATAGATTTGAGAAGCCAGAAGTAACAGAAAATTAAAATTTAGCAACTGACTAGATTCCTGCTGACTCAAGTGCAAGTGAAAGAGTGCAAGTAGACAGGCAGTCCAATTTTTGGACAAGGTAACTTTGTTGCTCCATTGAGTAACTCAAGGAAAGAAAGTGTTGAGATCCATTTTCCAACTTCCAGGTTTGACTTCTAAATACTACTAAAACTAAAATACTTTCTGAACCAAATGTTCATATTCAAGTGGATAGATCACTTCTATCACACAGGAGACAAGGTAAAGAACAGTAAATACTATTAAGCAGAGGCCTGGGCTTTTTTGTCATAGACGGATCATAACACAGCTTCCTACATGAAATTGTCAAACTCAATAGAAATTAAAGATACATAGAGAGTACTATCCAAATGTAGGATTTAAAAATGTATTTTTAAGCAGAATTGTTTTCCTAAAGCCATATGAAAAAACCCCCTGACTTCTGGCACTGCCTGTAGGACCAAGATATATTTTGGATAAGATATGATGAAACTAACAGTAGCATGAGAGCATCCAGAGACAAACTGAAAGCTAATTTCTGAGATGTAGCAGCCATTTGTATTAATCATTTTCTTAGTCCACACATCTTCTGTGTGCAGATTAATATCCTGTGTGAAGCATCTGGCCATCCCAAAGACTCCCTGGGTAGTTCTTGCTGCAGAAATGATCAAACTATTCAGTATAAGATACTCGAAAATAGTCAGTAGGAAGTGTTCCTTCAGCTGTTGAAATGATTGTGTAGGGCAATCTTATGCAGATAGAGTATCTAGGATATGCTTCTTATTTAGTTTAAGGTACTCAGTGATGGATCATGCCCATGCTGGAGTTGTCACTCAGGACCATGGTTCAGCTGCCTATAAAAACTGAACAGAACAGCACTTTGGGGAGTGTCTCCTCATCCAGCTGAAGGTGCTGCTGGAAGCACCCTTGCAACAGAGACTCTCATTACCATCCAGACTGCAACCAGTCTGCTCGTTTATGAAATCTGTTTTTCCCACCCTGTGCCAAAATCCATCAGTATCTGTGCTTCTCTGTACTTCTTTTCCAACTGCAAGTCAGTGTCAGTCTAAGCCTAGCTTGTGTAAAATATCAGCTAAATGTGAACAGGCTGGCTCAGCCTGAGAGAAGTGCAGTTGTGTTAATAAGGTGCTTTCCCTGGGCTTATGGCATTGCTCAGACAGGAGAACAGACCTGGGGGAGTACTATGCTAACACAATTAAAGCACTTCTAACATCTGTGCTGGCTGCTTAGAGGTAGCCTGAGAATTTTTTCAATACAGTTATTCTCTCTGAGACATTGGAAAAGTAGGGCTACATTTTCTTGCTTTGCAGGAATTTTTCCTTTGTTTTTGCACATAGATTTTTACTGCTTTGGCTTCAAAGAAGCAGGACTACAAGGGCAAAAGATGAGAGCAGATTTAGTCTGCCTAAATTAACTTTATTCCTTTTCTTCCCTAAAAAGGCAATTATTATCTTCCTAACACCATCTCAATAACATCAAATGATTTATTTGATAAACTATTCTTTACATAAAAGCATAAGGATAGAAAGGTTTTGGTGAAATGAAACTCTTATAGTTCAATTATTTTTATTGATATATTTCTTTTAATTCTGAATCTTTAATTCCTTATTACTTGTGGCAGTATCTTGGCAAGGAAAGCAGGCCAAGGCCTCTGCGTTTAAAGACAGGAATCTTGGTTAGTGCAGTGATAGGCTTGGATAAAGACTGTTTATTCTTTGGAGCCAACTTCTTCCACTAAATTTAAGACTGCAGAGTGCTATGGTAGGGGTTGGTTTTAAGGACCACTGTGAACATCTTTCTGTGATATTGTTTTTCAGTTATTTTACCTACCTTATGCTATTTATTGAATACCCTTTAACAAAGGGGAGAAAAGTTCCACATGGTACGACTATTCTAAGTGATCTTCAGTTCCACTACAGTGCTTTCTCATATAAGAAAGTAATTTCTGGTTTGGATTCATAAAAGAAGAACAAAATAGCCTGCCTATTTTCTATCTTCAGCAGATTTTCCAAAAATGGCCTTGAGTTACTCAGGTCAAAGTCCCTAACCTGCCCCTTCTCACTAAATAAAGAGCATGAAACAAAAGGTAATAGCAAGAGACTCTCACCTTATGGGGTAAGAAAAGCAATTTTGCTGTCAGTTAGCAAGTTGCTCTATCCAACTGGAAAGATATGATTGAAAAGGAAAATAGAAATTGGGGTGAAAGATATAGAAAGGTGAGTCCTTACCCTTGAGGACCTTGTCTGTATGGAAAAGCCTGGCAGTGGGGCATCTTTCCTTAAAAAATTTAGGTTTATGCAATTGCTAGGCAAAAGGAAAAGGCTCAAAAGTTGTGTTTGTCTTTTAAAAAAAGCACAAACCAAAAGCAGCCAATGGGTTCATGGATCAGACACTTTACAGCAAGTTTCACTCGGAGAAGGTGGGTGTTGAGGAGCTTCATTTATACATGGCTCTGGGGAGCTTCCAGCTCCTGGTAAGACCAGGATGCGTACAGAGAGGGAGAATAGGGAGGAGCTCCCTTTACCCAGGACTGTAAAGATTTTCCAGGTGCCTGTAGAACCCTGATAGTATACAGACTAGGATTGCATGTGTTTTCTTATCCTTAGGTCAATATCCTTCCAGAAACTTGCAACATTCTCCAACGGAGTGTCAGAGGAGGTAGAGGATAGGAGAGTGACAAGATTTCACCCCTGTCAAGGCTCCCAGATGTATTAGACAGGAGGAGCAACAAAGGAGAAGCAGCCACTCCCCATTGCCATGGGCATCAGTCCCTGCCAGCCCAGACAGTCATCCTGGGCCTCCCATGTCACCCATGGCCCCTGTGACACAGCCACCACCAGCATTCCACCTGCAGTGACTCAGCCATGGCATCAAAAGGGTTGGTGTCTGGAGTTAGTGCTGCATCACTGTGACATGGCTCTTATTTTTCACGGTTCAAGAGAGAAAAAAACTGATGAATAACCATTATTGTAAAATCTGGCCAACTACTAATGCTAGGGAGAAAAATTAAGTAGCTGTAGTAGAAAAGTAAAGGACAGGAGCTCAGCAAATGTAGAAAGAGAATTAAAATAAACAGATCTTACCTACCGCTCACTTTTGAAGATCTATGGAGAACTTACTGCTGAGATTTGCAGATTTGAAGACTAAATGTTGGAAGAATGATGCTTGTCAAGTTGACTGAAGGTAATATTTTTCAAATAACTGTTTTCAAATTAAAGACATCCAACACCAAACCTGCATCTACAAGAAGATGACGCTGCTGAGGAGATTTCATCATGCAATTTCATTTCTTTCCCAGAAATGCACCAATGATTTTGACAGTGACTCTCATCTTTAGGCATCACTACAAACTTCAGTTGGACACTACTACAGTGAAATACATGAATTAGCTTCCATCTACTTGATTCACTGCAGGACATTACATTATCTTTACATGACAGGACAAGAGGCAGTGGGTGTAAACTGCAATAGGAGGTTTCATCTTAAAAAAGGAAACCCTTTTGCACTGTGGGAGTGACTGATCACTGGCACAAGTTGTCCAGAGAGGTTTTAGAGTCTCCATCCTTGGAGATATTCAAAAGCCATCTGGTCATGGCACTGGGCAACCTGCTCTAAGTGAACCTGCCTGAGAAGGGGGCTGCACCTGATGAGCTCCAGAGGTCCCTTCCAGCCTCAACTGTTTAATAATTCTGTGGCCTTTGGTGCATGAAAACAATTTCTTTCCCCATATATAATCCCTCCTTAATTATTTTAGTTTGACAATTGTTTAAGTAAAATTGGGAGCAAGGAAAACTGATTATGTACCAAAGTGAGATGACCCTTATGTAATCAAGTTCAACCACAAATTATAATAAACTTCCAGCAAAATATGACACATCCTTTAAATGCTTCAACTTCTGTGTTTGCCAACTGTACCTACTGTTGACATTCAGCGACAGGCAAGCAGGGAAGTGGTTGGAAATTACAGAATCCTGTTGGTTAGAGATAGGGTAGAGGAATAATTAAAACATACACCCAGACACCCTTAAGGACACAGTATCCAGCTCACTCAGCTGGTGTGTAGAATATTTCTAGCTGGTCTCTGTGCCCCTCCCTGCTGAATTTAACATTGACCTGAGAGCTGACACTGTTGGCAAGGTCATCCCAGCTTCTCTTTTCATCGTTTTGTATCCTTTGCTTCTAGGATGCCTTGTCTAAATGTGCCCAAACAATTCCTGGGTTTCAAGATGCTCCAGGTATTTTGGCTGCTATTGACTGGACTGTGCTTTGTGCATTCTACACTAGACAAGGCCAAAAAATGCGTGAAGAAAATCACTTGTTGCTGGTGGCTTCCATGTAGTGGTTACACAGTAGATCCTGAGATCTCATTTTTGTGGTGATCACTACCTTGTCAGCCCATTGTCAGTGGCAACATAAAATAATCAGGTGTTTTATCTCCCAGCAAGCATCACATACTTTCATTTTCTGTTTTAGTCAGGTTTTCTTTGTTTGTTTTTGTCAGGATGGGTAGGACAACTTTAAAAAGAAACACAACCAAAAATAGAAATGAGAGAGCAAGCACCATCCAGTGCATTACTGCCATTCTTTAGTTGCTTCAGTTGTGTTATCTGTTACTGGCATATGCAAACAGTCCCTGGGAATGTGGTTGCTGCTCAGGAAACAACGGTTTTGTAAAAAGTCACAGTAGTAATAAAATATGGTAGATGTCTTCAAAGGTGCAGAGAAATTTGTTTCTGCTATCCAGGGAACTTACGGTCCTATAGAGTTGATTGTTGCAGAGTTGTGCTGATTTGTGAGAATTTTAAAACTTGCTTATCAGTGTACCAAAAAGGTAATAAAGTTTCCAGAAGGGCAAGTGTGGGACGGGATACAAACAAGAACAAAACACAACAGAAACCACAGAAACCTACTGAGCAAAGTATTGGTCTGTTTATTTTGGCTTTAATTGGATTCTCATTTCCCTTCCAATCTATGGATGATCTGGCTGTTGGGATAGTTTGAAAAGACTGACATGGTTATGTGACCAAAGGCTGTAACCTACTTCAATCCTCCCTCCTTGCACTCTTCAGAAACTGGTGCTCTTTCAAAGGAAATGGAAGAGAAATGGGCCTGT
This sequence comes from Nicator chloris, assembly GCA_013400495.1. Classification (NCBI taxonomy): domain Eukaryota; kingdom Metazoa; phylum Chordata; class Aves; order Passeriformes; family Pycnonotidae; genus Nicator; species Nicator chloris. The sequence continues at coordinate 9,448 of WAAE01015876.1, read as the reverse complement.
CAAGATTTAATGATGCAGAAAACAATAAGGAAAACATGTTTTAATTTGATAGTCTTTGTATTTTACACGGGAAATACAAAAAGGCAAAAGGGATTTAAAAGATCACCTTTAAGGCATCCAGTTCTAAGGTTTCAATAAACACACTGAAAAACAAGCTCTTTGATTATTTTTCTAGCTCCCAGAGAAGCAGCAGTAAAATCATGAGTACCATTATAAGATGTGAGTAAGAAGCAGCACCCAAGGAAATGAAAAAAAATATTAGAATTGTTATTATCTATGCTTACAATAGGAGTATTGCATAGTAGATAAGAACACTGGAAGGATGCTTTTTTCGTATCTTGCATTATATCTTTCTGAACAAAACCCCTCTGTAGACAACAGAAGCTTCTAATAACAAAAATGTTGGCTGAAATGAAATTCTTGACATACCAATCATTCTCAGCAGCAAAGCCATTTTTCATATAAAACATGCTTTGGAGTAGCCTTTAATGAAGGTCTCAAACCAACTCATGTAGCTTATTTTCTCAGGGATGGGAGTATTTAAACAAACTTAATGGAAAATCTACCACAGAGGCACCACAAATGTGCCCTGCCAAATCAGATTATGTATTTTTAAAGGACAAAAGGGTTCACTCTTCCTTCAAACTTACTCGAACACACTTTTTTTAGCTAAAATGGATGATGGTTTTGATTAAAATTAATTGCTCCCTGTGAAAACTCCTCCCACTGCACCACAATCAAGGAGAAAGTCTCCAAAATAAACAGGCTTCAGACCAAATGCTGTGAAAGGAGAAATTTTTTTCTGCTATAGCTACAGCTTCTCTCTCACTCTACAGGAACGCTTATAGGCTAACATAACACAGTTGAGTAACTCAAATAATCTGTTATTCTCTGAATTCTTTGGCTTTTATGACTTAATGTGAAATTTAAAGTGATAATTTAAGAATGAATTTTCTAAGGCCTTCATTTTAGCAATGCTAAAAGTGAATTTGGCTGGTGTTCCTTGGAATGCCCTGAAGGTACTGCTTTGCAAGAATACAGTCTGCTTATCTGTGTTGTAGTTAAATCATGCCTTATAAACCAGAAGGTGACAGCAAATGTAAAAGGCCATATTAAGGATCATGTCTTTAGGTAAAAAACAATCATCAATGAATGGGTCCCCACTTCTTTGTAGGAAGGAAGGAAGGAAGGAAGGAAGGAAGGAAGGAAGGAAGGAAGGA
>WAAE01015875.1:0-12370 GCA_013400495.1 Nicator chloris | reverse complement strand
CAAACCTCTAGACACCATGATAAGCCACAATTCCATTGCAAATGAAGCACATGTGTCTTTTAGACCCACCTGAGAATTTCTTATCCCAAAATGGTGGGCAAACATCAGCAATGGCAGTATTTATTCTAGGAATGATTATTGTCTCCAAATAATGTTGAACAGGTGAGAGAAATCAGTATTTCTACCTGTTCTGACTGTACTGGCTGCTAAATGAGTCTTTATAGTACCATCATTTGTTTTGAAATGACACATTCTGGGCAGTGGCTGCTGCCAGTACTGGTGAACTGACCACTGTCTATGCTTTACACTCTTGCTCTCCCTTAAAAACCTCTTATATTCCTTGTTTGTTTGTTTTGAAGAAGTGTTTTCCAGAATGTGTGGACTTCATAGACATCCAACTCTTATTTCCAGAAGAAATTTCATATAATCAAAAGTATGAAATGAAACTATTCCACTGCCAAATGCCAAACTCAGCTGTACTCAGTCCTCGTGTATAAATGTTAAATGTACTTTTAAAAATGTTTTTAGAGCCTAAAGATAAAGGTTCCACAATTACCCTGCTGTGTACACATCTCAGGATGACAACTTTTTTTTAGGAAATGTAGTCTGACTGGTATTCAGCTTCTAATCTACTATAATTGATAGATCCTTTCCTACAGAACCAATACCTAGCCAGCTGTTAGTCATCCTCCCTGCATTTGGTTGATTAGATCGTCTTAATTTGACAATTTACATTTGTTTCTCTGAAGTTTTATTTTTTTATATACGATTTCTGTAGTCTGTCAGCATAATTTTCAATACAACTACTGACCTCAAACAGTTATGCAATTCATCCCACCTTGTTTAATCTGGAAATGTAACAATCAAAATATTTTTCCCATCATATAAACAATTAATAGATAATGCTGAGCTAACAACAAGAAGTGTAGAAATCCATTTGATATCTGGCCTTCCAGAGAATTGGCCTTTGGCCGTCCTGATGAAGCTATGGGACACTGTCATTAGAGAATTGACTTTGGAAGCTCAAGTTCACAATACTTCATGAGAATAATCTCCTTTAACTAAATGTAAAAAGATAATAAAATTTAAAAAAAAAAAAAGTACTGGAACCCCATAAACTGTTCTAGCTTACTTAATAACTCATATAGGTCTTATTAATCTCCTGGTGTTATAATCAATGAAGATTTAATAAGATTTGTGTGTGTGGTATGAGATTCACTGCCTGTGAAATAAATTTACCTTGCATCTGCATCCACTTCTAATCCCTCAATCGATGTGTGGGCACGACAGCCTCGAGTAACTGAGGGACAGGAACAGACAGATGACTGTCACTTCGTGTGGGTCAGAAGTAACCCAAAAAATACTGTGTTCCCAGTTCATTTACAGAGGCTGGGCTGGCTGCTATTGGAGAGGGAGTGATCATGTTCTTTCTCAGTGTGCATATGGGGAGTATGTACTAGAATCCAAAATGCCATGTAAATCATATAAGCATCAATTGTTGCGTGTATTTTTAGAAGGTACCGAAAATCTTTTATTTTAGACATCATTTCTAAAGGAAGTAAAACCTCTGCAGTGTTATCCTAATATAGATTTTGTATTTATGATTTATTAGCACAATAGTAGTCAGTCAATAGCATAGATTCATGGGCAAATACACTTATGCTAAGTTTTGAATTCTGCAGAAGCTAGATGCATTTCTAGTGAGCTTTTAAAGCTTCCTGGGGGCTTTCACAATAGGAGCTGATAAAATTTTATGGAATGCTCCACTTTTATGTTTAGAGTATTATGGGAATCATTCTACCCAGTACAGCAGGGCAGAAATTAACCGAATAGTTCTGAATGAGCTACCCATAAACATTTGCTGCATTTATTTTACAAGTTAACATTTTGCTCGTCACAAACTGTTCCTTTGAAAGCACACAATGTGTGTATGGGTTATGGAAGTACAGCACAGGCCCAGGAAATAGAAGTGTGATTTTGTAAGTCTTCTTGATTTGAAGGAGTTGAACCCACATGTCCCAAATGCCTCATCCAATTATTTTGATGACAGCAATCTCTATAATTTCTGGGGAAAACAAGGTGCTGTGCAGCTGTGCATGCTAAATCCAGGAAGAAGCAAAAGGAGACAAGTTCTGGCTTAATAGTTTTAACACTTCTATAGGAAAGAAAGAGTCCCAGGATTACAGTATTTTCTCCTGTTATTTCTGATATGCATTTCATCCATTTTAAGACAAAATGTTTTGAATAAGTGTCTTGGAATCCCAAGCCTGATCAACCACAGGTAAGACCAGAGTGATTCTCAGTCCATGAGTATTTGAAATTCCAGTTTTGAAAGGCTATATAAATACTTGTCATGGTGGAAGAAAATACTAGGATTTTCCAGAGAAGTTATTTTTCAGAAGGTTTTTTTATTTTTGATCATTAACCTCTAATCAAGATTTTGAAGAATGCCATTATAATATCTCCCAGCTATGAAAATTGCTAGCAACATGCTGAATATACTGCAATTTAGTGACCTGATACTTGTGAAACTTAGCTTGTGACCTGAATGTATGTAAATCTTTACTTGATTTATATTTTCCACAGTTATTATCTGAAATTTTAATTTTGGAGCAGCTCTTGTTGATTATCAGGATGTTGCAGCATTAAGTTTAGATATTAAGCATTCCATGAGTTGTCATTAGTAATACACAATTGATGAACTGCAAGCTCTGCCTCTTCTGAAACCATCAGCTTCCTCTTAGTGTCAAATTTTAAATGCAGCTTTTAATAAACAATACTATTCAGCAGCTTAAAATTGTAAAAGACTGTAAGGAAGTTAAATGCAGTAGTTATTTAGGCCAGCCACACTGCTTTGTGACCTTGGATCTCAGTACAGGCTGAGATTACAGCTGAAGGTAAGCAATAGTCATAGATCTGCTACTTTTCACTGAAGCAATGGAAGTTTCTCCTGTGTTGGGATCATTAGGTAGCTGGTTGATGCTAGGGCAGGGAAATAACAAGCAGAGTTTGGCTAGAAATTAAAGGCATTGAGATATGCTTTTCAAAAACTAGCTAAACAAAGCAACAAGATCAACACTAAAAATGAAGCAGGGCTAAGGAATGCCATCCCAGATGGAATGATGGGTCTGGGCAGTTCCAAAGTTACCTCGTTCAGTGCAGCTAAATGCTTTACAATTTTAACGGGAGAAGTTTTAGTCCCATTTGCAATCCTTTCTTCCTTTTACGCTTCTACTCTTCTTTATAATCATAGATCAGGACTTATGAAATTGTGATGTGATTGTCAGTGTTGCAGGAGAGCTGAATTACCTTGATGGGGTGCAGAAAGATCTGCTCTGCTATACCCACCACTGGTGTGGTTGTATATTGTCAATGCTTGAATACTTTACAAACCAATTAAATTATGATAAGCTTTGTAAGAAATAAGCAATTGCTCTGCTTTAAATTATGGTACACAGGGTGATGTATCAAAATGGTAAAGGTGCCTTATCCTTTGTATACATATTTCTCTTCAGGTCCTGGTTCATATTCAAATGGCACATTCATCATATGGACTCTTGTCTTTGTCAGGCAGTAACCTGCCTGTGAAGTCTCATACAGATACTGAATTGCTGCTACTCAAATGTCTTTATATGTGGTCTTGCTTATAGTCTGCTGACATCTTAAAAGAATTATATCATAGATAATTGATAAAATTGAAAATTGATAAAATAGTGAACGTCAGAAGCTTTTTCAAAACTGTTTACAATCTATGCAGTTTCAGGGGGATGCAGCAACTCTTCTCAGGTCATTTATAGTATTAAAATTTTCTCCCATTGGAAGTGAGCAGGTTTGAGACAGACATTGGTGAGTAGTTCTGGATTTCAGACCCTTTTGAGGAGCAAGGTGTCAGGGTATGGTGAAGGCAGACTGTCCAGCCCCAAGAGTGACACTGGCATAGCCCGTGCCCTCACCCATGGGGTGCAGTTCCACAGTCTTTGAACATGGGGCTGGTTATGGAGTCTGTCAACAGCCCCTGGCATGGCAGTGGTGAGCCACGGCCAGGGGCTCTAGCCAGAAGATGACATGAGAGAGGGCTGGAGGTAGCACATGGGCAAGGAATCCACGCTGAGATGGCTTGCCTCGAGTGTTGGCAGCATCCAGGCAGGGCCAGAGGTGGAGCTGGAGCCCAGCACTCCTGCAGTGTCACAGAGGCAGGGACTGACACCCCCAGGATGAGCTGAAAGGGTCCCAGGCCCAGCAGGGGAGGTCTCAGGGTGGGCTGGGCAGGGAAACTCAGGCACAGTACTGATCTCAGGATCTGACAACAGGTTGTCAAAATGTGGTTTGTATGAGTATAAAGGGCTTGTCAGTTAGTCTGTGAGAGAGAAGGCATAAATGAAACACTTGTTTCTCCCTTTTCACAACTCTAAAGTGCAAAGGGAGCTCATGTAGTATGAAGTGTAATGTAAATTACATACAACTTCCCTAACATCTTAAATGGCAGGATAGGGCAAGCGTCAAATTAGAAACAGGTCAGGTGTAACAGGTCATGTGTAAAGATTACCTTGTGCTAGCAAAATTGTGTTTCAAGTATCAGCTGTGGGAAACCATTGATATTGGTGTCATGTAAACTGATAACCTGAGTGATGATAAGGGAGGGTTATTATTTTGTGTATAAGCATTCTGTCAGAATATCCACAGTGGAGCTTCATCCTCCACATCCTTCTGTCCTTCTTCATCTTGTGGGAAAATATCTTTCTCATTAGTGACTCACATGGAAGATACTATTCAGGGATTGTTTTGGAAATAAATCATTATTGTAATATTTATTGATAGTCAAAATACTTGAAAACTTCTGTTAGTGTCTGAGAAAGAACTTGCTTATTTTAACAAGTAACTATTCAGAAAATTTTATGAAGACTGAACTTTTTAAAAAATGCTTTCATCCTAACATAAGCTCAAAATTAGATTTCATTTACTTTAAGTTATATCTTGCAAATTTATTTTTAAAACATACTATGTTGTTATATGATTGTTACTATTCATAAATTAGAAAATGGAAGAAAAGTACTCATAGAGGAAACTAGAGAATCCAGCTGTTCTGCCATGGTTTTGCTGCAAATGGCTAGACTTTGAAAACTTGCCATATGCAGAAAAGGAGCTTGAACTCCACAAACCCATAAAGTGAATATACCTAGCACAGGTTGGAAAAGGGGTAATATAGCCTCAATTTTTAAAAAGGGAAATAGAGGAAACCGGGGAAACTACAGGGTGGTCAGTCTCACCTTGGTGTCTGGAAAGATCATGGAGCAGATCCACCTGGAACCTATGCTAAGGCATGTGGAAAATAAGGAGGTGATGGCTGACAGCCAACATGGCTTCACTAAGGGGAAATCGTGCCTAACAAATTTGAGGATCTTTTGTGACAGGTTTACAGTGGTGGTGGATGGGGGAAGAGCACTTGGTGTCCTCTACCTGGACCTGAGCAAAGCATTTGATGCTGTCCTGCATGACATCCTTGTCTCTAAAGGGGAGAGACAATTATTTGATGGGTGGCCCAGTCAGTGGATAAAGAATTATCTGCATGGTCTCAGTGAAAGAGTTGTGGTCAGTGGCTCGGTGTCCAGGCGGAGACCAGTGATGGGTGGTGTTCCCTGGGGGTTGGTACTGGGACCAGCGTTGTTTAACGTCTTTGTCAGTGACATGGACAGGTCAGCAGCTTGAAGGTCCCTTCCTACTCAAACCATTCTGTGATTTTACGTTTCTGTTATTCTATTGCTATTGTAAATATTTCAGGAGCTCATTTGGTTGACTGAAAACACAAACATAATTATGCAACAAAATTATCCTTGCAGTATTAAAACCTTGTCAGTTTAGGCAGGGGTGGAATTTCATCTCGGTACAAGAACAAGGCTACTAACTAAAAAGCAAAGATACGAGTGGTCAAGGAACCAACACAAGAGCAGATAAGTGAAGTTAGATATCTCGCATCCCAAAATTGTGCCAGAAGTTGAGTGGTGGTCACCAATGCACACAGATTTGGAAGGAAGGCCTTTTTCTTTATTTGGAAGGGCAGCATTTCAAAATCACACTGATATTCTTTGAATTTTTCCTCTTCATCTGACTTTACATATTTAAGACTATAAAAAGGGAGAAATGCTTTATTTATCTTCTAAATCTCCCTTTAGAAGTTAAGTAACACAGCAATCATCTTCCAACTATCTTTGTTTAAACATTGCTGTTGAGCTAAACTTCTTCATTATTGCCTGTAAGTTTGATGCCAAGTTGCTATAATGTTTTTTGTTTGCTGTCCAGAAAAAGAAATTATGGTTTCAAATTTTTCATTAATCCATTGGCCTAATTTGCATTATGAGAACACATTTCTTATGTATCTTACTAGATACACTGGAAACATCAAGTATGTTAGTCCAGTTTGGTTACATTTTTTGTTGAAAAAACCTTTCCTTAGTTTCAGTTTCTTATTTCTTTATGATGATGAGTTGTGAACTATTGAGAGGGAGGCATCTCCTTCTAGTAACAATACAAGATTGTTTTAAACTTAGGCTGATGTATTTTTTATCTCAAGTAAAGGCTCCTAGAAATGAACAGAGACTTCTGTCCATCCTTTGTTCCCTTACCCTGATAGTAAATAACTCACTCCCTCACTATCCAAGGATTTTCTTTCCTGCTCTATTTGCATCAGCACCTCTGACTGACTGAGCCACTTTGGTGAATTATCCGGGACTGTCAAGGACACCCTGCTGACCTGGATCCCACAAGGTCCTATGAGACCACTGGAAAGAGACTATCATCTCCCTTTTGAATGTCTTCACTGAATCTCTAATTCCTCTTCTTAGCCCCAGCAGTTCCCCAAAATATGTGTTGGATAGTTTTCAGCTATGTGACTATTTCAGTCTGTGGTTAAGAAGGACAAGGTGTTCACCTGTTTTTTCAAAAGAGGTTCCTAAAGCAAATGAAAAGTTAAATTTCAGGTATCTGCAACCTGCTACAATTTATTTGTCTCATAATGGAAAAAGCATAATCCAGAAATCTTATTCATTACATAGTACAGAAAAAAACACTTAATGCAAAATTTAGAAACATGTTAAGCAATCTAAACAGTGTGCAAAATATGAGTGTTTGCTAGTCCATGTTCTGTTCAAATACTATTGTTGACATTACTTTTTCACATAAGACTAAGAAAATAAATATTCAGCCCATATCAGTATCCTTTTTCATTGTAGAATCATTTAAATTTTTTTTTAATATATTTAAGTAATGCATGTTTCTTAATGGAAACTTGTGGGAAAGGTAGGTTATATTTTCATATACAGAGATACATGGAATAATCTTAAATTTCTCCAGATAGATTGGCATGTTTACTATAACTTGTATGATAGATGGAGTCAATAAAACTATCTTTTAAAAGCAATAATGAATACCAGGTTTCATATGAAAAGTCATAATGCAGTTGGTTAGAAGCCTCTCCAAAGGCTCCACTGAATTCCTATTCACAATGTGCCCTGCAGGACAGGCGACATACGGCATTTCGTGTTTTGGTTACCTCAGTTTAAAGCATTCTCACCATTCCTTCAACCCTTACTACTTGTTTAATCATCTCCTTTCCTTTTTGTTTATTTTTTTTTGTCATGAACCACAACGTGCTTGAACTTAGGAATGCTGCTCAGCATGGAGAAATAGGGATGATTGGAAAGCAAATGCAGTAGCTTATTGGCTTTCTGTTGCTTTTGACTGGTTTCTCATGAGTTCTTCATAATTTGATTTTTTGTTTTTGTTTACTGGGACTCTGGAAAGGACTAATTTTATGGACTTTTGTATTCAAAACAGGTATATTTTCTTTTAGCCACCATTTTAAGAATTGCTAGGGTTGTTTTATTGTTCTAGGTCAGCTCATAACAATGAGTTGACACATTTATGAAATCACATTGATTCTAATTTTAGATTGTCCTTGCATTTTAGGAATTGAAAGCTTTATTTTATTTATTTTTCTTTTTTTAAGATGTTTGAATTGTGTTCTGGACATACCAAAGTGTCCTTTACACCTTATGAGATCTAATGTCATTCTATTCAGGGATTTGTAAAGAACTGCCACATAAAGAGAATTACTGAACAGACATTTTTGTTCGTTTTGTTTTTTTTTTTCTTATGTATTCAAGTGGTTGTTCTTTGTAATTTTGTTACTCATTCATAATTTACTATCACATTTGTATCATTACTGCAGAACAGTCATGAAATATCTTGCTTATTTCGGAGGATGTTGCAGTATTCTTTTGCTTTTTTTCTTTTCCTTTGAAGGGCATATGATGGAGAAAGATATTGCAGCAGTTTTTAGCATGTATAAAAAAACATTCTTCAAAGTTAGAACAGCAATATGGGAAGAAAAATGTTTTTCAAATAATTAGTCAACAGACATCATCTAGCATTTATAGAATAACTGAGAATCAACCCCTTAAAGATATTTTAAGGGACAGAACCCATGGAAAATTTCTTAGTTCAGTTAAGTTTGATTCAAGTATTGGGAAAGGCCCATAATAAACATAAGTACAATAAGGAAATAAACCTTTTCTATTTTCCTGCCTTATCTGGAACTGCCTTACTATAGTTAATTTAATGTCTGCTGAGCTGTTTTGGGAAGCATATGTCTATGTGTATGCATTTGCCTCACAGTAAGTATTTATGACAATTGAAAAGAAAAAGCATTCTTGGCATTTCCCCAAAGAATGTTAGTCTTGATATACAGCTGTATTTCTATTTCTGTCTTAACTAGAAAATGAGATGCTTTCTGATGCAAATGCTATGCTATGGCATTTTTGTGTCAAGCATTGGCACCTTCTTCAGAAAAGAATTTTTTTTAAGTTATTAATATGCCTAGTTAAAACTTGTGTGCAATATATTTACACAGAAATATTTAACATTTTTTCAGTGCTTTGGTTCACGCAAACAAAGAACCCACTACTGCAAATTTGAAGTTGTGAATACTGCTTAAAGATGAAAGAACATTTCATCTTTTGTATTGTATAAAGAAAAAGCAGCCAAAAATCCCTAGTTCTAAAAGACTTTCTTAGTCTACTATTCACCCTTGGAGTATAGCAATCTTAAACCCAAAGGGTATGTAAAATATGTTAAAATAGATTCAGCTTAAAAAATGGAAATGACATTCATAACTACCATACATTGTATTGGCTTTTTAGTGGAAGTAACTGAAAATCAGAAAAAAAAACCCCATAAAAATGACTTTTGTAGATGTATATGTAAGCTGTCTATGTAACTATTGCTTGAAGAAACAGCAGACTTATTCTGCTTGTTAGAATCAAAATTTCTTAATGTTATTTAAAAAAAAGAAATAAATTACAGCTGAGCAACTAGTAAAATAGTCTCTTCCTTAAAAAATTCATTGCTGAAAAAAGACTATTTCCAATTCATGAGATATCACACTTGAGTTAGTGTTAAGAATTTGGCTTCTCAGAATTATGCCTTTTATTTTGTTTTCTAATTTAAAAGCTACCTGAATATGTTACAGTGTCTAGGCCTTGGGTGTACTCATTGCACCTGTGAAGGCATTTTCTGTTGACTTTGTGGACTTGTTGTGAGATTCCCCTTGGGATGTTCCTTTTATATTTTCTTCTGACTTACTTATTTTGTTTTCACCACCAATTTCACAAGGGTGACATTTTCTAGAATAGTCAATTTCCGAGGCATTCACCCGGAACAAGGGACAAGAGATGTTAAATATCTGTTTTGAATCACTCATATGAATAACCAAAGGCAGATTTCCCAACCACCCAGACAACTTCCAGAGCCGTGAGGCACCAGCTCCAATAAACTGATCTTTATGTCTTTGCATTTTCTTTGGTTGAGTGTTTGATTTTTAAAACTTAGAGAAGACCAGAAATGCTTCTCCTTCTTCACAAAAGGGAGTATAAACAGAAGAGAAGGGTCGGAAGACTCTGGGGAGAGCCTATGTAAGATCTGATTTGTTGCTTATAGTGCTGTAAGGAGGAAGGGGCTGCTGAGAGTCATCCCTCCCTTCTTTTTTTCCTTTAGCTGTAAGTTCTTTCTGGTATTTCCAAAGACAGCAGCAGACTTTACTTTCTAAAGATTTATTACAAGTCAGGTAGGCAGCAGCCAGTTTAGCTTGTGCCCTTAAGTTAGACATGCATCTCTGAGAACAAATGCACGAGAATGTCTTCCATGGTGATATGTTTGAAATGCAACTCCTGCTATACTATTATAGTAGAGGTTCCCCTTGTTGACTTGACAACTTAAATTAGTGATATATGCATGGACCAAAAAAAGATTTTCATTTACTGAACATGTTCTTATTGATATTATTGTATTTACTGAGGCTTGCTTTGATAGAATCAATCTTTGTAGCTACTCCATGGTTTCCCTACACAAATATCTATAAATACAAATAAATACATGCATACACATACATATGCAAATATATGTATATATTTGCATATATTCACAGTGATCAGCAATATTATCTTTAGATGTATGGTCAAAAAGGATGTGTTTGGATATGCTTTCACAGTCAGAACCTATTTACTGGATTTGTAATTGCATAGTAAGATCCCGTGGTTCTTTGGGCAATATTTATTAGGCTCACACAGAGCAAGGAGCTGACTCTTGCTAAGTACCCTGGAGGCTGAAGATATCAGTTTCAGGATTTCCTGCGGCATCAGTTAGTGCAGTGACTGAGAAATGAGATTTTGATTTCAGAAAGCTTGACTAAGGTCTGCAGTAAAATGTGGCGTAACACATTATGATATCTACACACTGTGCCCCTGGAAAATTAACCTTTATTGCTAGCTTCTAAATTTCTAAAGATCTGTATTATTTATAACTGCCAGTGGTCATGCTACTTTGTTAAATTTTAAACTTAACTAAAAATGTTACCATTACACATAATTTACCTCCTAGCAATCCCATATTTCATATTTAATTCCTAAATTGCCTGGATTTTCTGAAGTAGCATGTGCATGTAGGCAAGTGCAGCCTTTCACTGTGATGCTAGAATGCTGAAGCTTGTTAAAGACCATGAATGAACAAACACTTGTGTATTTCTCCATGAGTACAAATAGTTATAAAAAATACCACAAACTGTTGTTAAAATATATTATCTCACTTCCTTATCTTTATTAAATGCATAGTAATGAATATAGTAGATTTATGCTTAGTTCTGAAATGTCATGAAATGTAAAGCTTTAATACGGGTTATATGTCAGGTCATCATTTTTTAAGCAATTCTTCCCATAATGTCCTTTTTGCTACCCCTGCTGTTTCTTATTTCTAACCTGTTCTCTTCTAAGATGAAGATATGCTAAGATACTGCTTTCAAAAAATGTCTTGGGTACTCAGTAACCTGATTATCAATGAAAGTTCAAAAGATTTATAGTCTCTTTAGAAATCAAAACTTGTACTATGTGATACCTTCTGATTTTAAGTTGCTGTCCAGTGCTGTGAGTAAAAGGTGAATATCAAAATCACATTGGTTTAGTCTGGGTCGTAGTTATAATATGAAAGAACCATTGATCCCAGCCCTCTCTCGTCCCAATTAGACAAGAATATTTTTGTGTCAGCTACTGTAGTGAGTATAGATAGCATAGATAGGCTGCTGGCTAGCTGGAATAGGCAGATTTGTCCTCCTTCCCTCTTTCAACACACTGAAATATGAGGTATTAGCCCTATCAACCTATCCTGAAGAAAGCTGAGTAGATGACACCATGAGTGGATGAAACACTCTTACTTATATGAGGAATTAACAAAATGTTTAGTCCTTGCTTGCACCAACAGCTCATACCACTTCCTACCCAGAGTAAGTAAATAGAAATGCAAATCTTTCATTCACATGTTGGAGGTGAAGGCTAAAACACAGTCTGTGCTCTGCTTATCTCCATTGTAATTAACAATCACTTCTGATTTAGTGCAGTTTGAACTTGCACAGGAACTTGCTCACCGAAAAGGAAGCCACAAGTGGCTTTGCTGGTTTCTTTGATGTGCTCTTATTTCCCCCTTTCTCTGTTCTTAAGAAGATGATCAGATTTTTTTTTTTTTTAATCAAATGTTCATTTTACTGTGAATCTTCTGTTCAATTTGTGGTTTTAAATAATGAGAGCAAAACTAATGAAGAAGGGCATTATTTTCTTTTTGTGTTGGTGGGTGGAAAAGGTTGTATGATAAAAAGAAATAAATAGATGTTTCAGGAGATCTGTTATAAAGTTTTAGCAGGCACCCAATGCATTTTCAGGGTCTACACAAAGTCGTAACTTAAGCTCCAGAGTTAAATGTACTGTGTGCATGTGTTTGTTTTATGGCGGTTTTAGTTTGTGTATTTTTTAAAAGAAAGAATAAAACATTTTTA
>WAAE01015874.1:0-30373 GCA_013400495.1 Nicator chloris | reverse complement strand
GTATAGGGATGCAGTCCAGTTGTATAGGGATGGGGTCAGGAAGGCCAAGGCAAAGCTGGAACTGAACCTGGCAAGGGATGCAAAGAATAACAGGAAGGACTTCTACTGGTCTGTCAGCCATCAAAGAAGGTATTATCCCCTGATAAACAGTGCTGGAAAACTGTTAGGAATGGACAAGGCTGAGGTACTCTACAATTTTTTTTGCCTCAGTCTTCAATGCCAACCTCTCTTCCCACACCTGTCGAATGGATGGACAGCAGGATGGGGACTGGGGGAGCAAAGTCTCTCCCCCTCTTAAGATCAGGCTCATGACCACCTGAGGAACCTGAATGTACATAAGTCCATGGGACCCGATGAGATGCATCCATCCCAGAGTCCTGAGGGAACTGGCTGATGTAGTTGCCAAGCCACTCTCCATGATATTTGAAAAGGCATGGCAGTCAGGTGAAGTCCCAGGTGACTGGAAAAGAGAAATATTGTCCCCGTCTTTAAAAAGGGTAGAAAGGAGGACCCTGGGAGCCACCGCCCTGTCAGCCTCACCCCTATGCCTGGGAAGATCATGAAACAGATCTTCTGGGAAGCTCTGCTAAGGTATGTGGAGGACAGGGAGGTGATTTGGAACAGTCAGCACAGCTTCACCAAGGGCAAGTCCTGCCTGACCAACCCAGTGGCCTCCTCTGATGGAGTGACTCCATCAGTGGACAAGGGAAGGGCTACAGATGTCCTTTCTGTGGACTTCTGTAAAGCCTTTGATACAGAGCCCCACATCTTTCTCTCTAAATTGGAGACATGGATTTGATGGGTGGACTCTTCAGGGGAGAAGGAATTGGTTGGATGGTCGCATCCAGAGGGTTTTAGTCAACAGCTCCGAGTCTCAATGGACATCAGTGACCAGTGGTGTCCCTCAGGGGTCTGTATTGGGACCAGTGTTATTTAATATCTTCATTAATGACACGTACAAAGGGATTGACAGTACCCTCAGCAGATTTGCAGATGACACCAAGCTGAGTGGTGCAGGTGACTCACCTGAAGGACAGGGCCATCCAGAGGGACCTGGACAAGCTCGAGAAGTGGCCCATTGGAATCTCATGAGGTTTAACAAGACCAAGTGCTGGTGCTGCACCTTGGTCGGGCAATCCTCAGGATCAATCCAGACTGAGGGATGAACAGATCAAGAATCACAAAATCACAGAATCACTAGGTTGGAAGTGACTTTTAAAATCATCGAGTCTAACCCATGCCCTAACACCTCAACTAAACCATGTCACTGAGTGACACATCCAGTCTTTTTTTAAACACATCCAGGGATGGTGACTCCACCACCTCCCTGGGCAGACAATTCCAGTACTTTATCACTCTTTCCATAAAAAACTTTTTCCTAATATCCAACCTATATTTCCCTTGGCGCAGCTTAAGACTGTGTCCTCTCGTTTTGTCAGTTGCTGCCTGGAGAAAGAGACCAACCCCCACCTGACTACAACCACCTTTCAGGTAGTTGTAGAGAGTGAAGAGCAGCCCAGGGGAGAGATACTTGGGGGTGCTGGTTGGTGAGAAGCTGGACATGCCCCATCCATGTGTGCTGGCACCCAGAAACCCCCTGTGTGCTGGGCTGCACCCAAAGAGGAGTGGCCAGCAGGTCAAGGGAGGTGATTCTGTCCTTCTGCTCTGGTGAGACCCCACCTGCAGTGCTGCCTCCAGCTCTGGGGTCCCCAGCATAGGAAGGACATGGACCTGTTGGAGTGAGTCCAGAGGAGGCCACCAAGATGATTAGAGTGCAGGAGCACCTCTACTATGAGGAAAGGCTGAGAGAGTTGGGGCTGTTGGATGGGGCCCTGAGTAACCTGATCTAGTGGAAGGTGTCCCAAAAAGATATGATGCTGTAAAGACCAGATGTCCATGAGCAAAGCCAACAAAGGAAACCTGCACCACCAGCACATGGTAGTTACCGTAAAAGGAAATGTTGAGTGATCATAGTGGGTGACTCTGTTATGGGGCACTGAGGCCCCCATTTGCCGTCCTGATAGAGCTGGGAGAGGTATGCTGCCTACTGGGGGCTGATATCCATGATGTTGCCAAGAGTGCCCCAACTGGTCAAGAGTACATACTACCTGCTATTCCTTTTTCATGTGAGTACAAATGATGCTGCAAGCCAAAAGGTAGGTAGGATCAAGGAAGACTATAAAGCCCTGGAAACATCCGTGCCCAAGTCATCTTCTCATCTGTCCTACTGGTCAGAGAAATGAGGATCCCCAGAAGCCGACACATAGTGCAGATCAGTCTGGCTCTGTGGCTGGTGCCATCAAGTAAGTTTTGGCTTTTATGACAGTGGGTTGTGCTTTAATGATTGCAGCCTGTCGGGAGGGATGGGATCCACCTGTCTTAAAAGAGCAAGAGAAGTTTTGGCAGCAGGTTGGTCAATTTGGTGAGATGGACTTTATATCAAAGGACTCGGGGATGGGGTCAAAAGTGGCAACACTCATGCCATTGCTTCCTCCTGGGGAGGAGGTCATACCATTCATTGCAGTGAATGATGTTCCTTGACTGCCCCTCAAGGTAAGGATCAAAGGAAAAACCACATCAAGGGTGGTTATGGTTATGGTGAATCCTCTTATACCCTTTCTAGGGAACCTGCGTGCCTGATTGCCTCTCTGAAGTGTCTGTATACAAACACATGCAGCACGGGGAATAAACAGGAATAACTGAAAATCTATGTGTGGTTGCAGGGCCATGATCTCATTGCAATGACAGAGGCATGGTGGGACAGCTCACATGACTGGAATGTTGTTGTGCCTCAGTATGTACTTTTTAAAAAGGACAGGTCAGAGAAGCAAGGTGGTGGAGTTGATCTTTATGTGAGAGAGCAACTGGAATGTACTGAGTTCTACCCAGGGACAGATGAACGAGGTGAGGCTTTCTATGGGCAACTGGCGGTCACAGGCCCTGGTTCTCCTGGGGAACTTCAACCACCCTGATATTTGTTGGAGAGTCAACATGGCCCAGCACACACAGTCCAGGAAGTTCCTGCAGATCATTGATGATAACTTTTTGATGCAAGTGGTGGAGGAGCCAACAAGGAAAGGTGTGTTGCTGGACTTTGTACTAACAAACCAGGAGGGCCTGGTTGAAGACATGAAGGTTGGGGGCAGCCTTGGCTGTAGCGACCATGAGATGGTGGAACTCAGGATCCTGTGTGAGGGAAGCAAAACAGTTAGCAGAACTAGAACCTTAAACTTTAGGAGAGCCAATGTCAGCTTCTTCAGGGACCTGTTTAGAGGAATCCCATGGGATGGGGCTCTAGAAGAGAAGGGAGTCCAAGAGATCTGGTCAGTATTTAAGCACTACTTCCTCCAAGCTGAAGACCAATGTATCCCCATGAGCAAGAAATTAGGGAAAGGGGGCAGGAGATGTGCATGGATGAGCAGGGAGCTTCTAGCAAATCTCAAACTCAAGAAAGAAATTTATGGGATATGGAAAAAGGGACAGGCCATGTGGGAGGACTATAGGAATGTTGTCAGGGTATGCAGGGATGCAACAAGGAAAGCCAAGGCCCACTTGGAATTGAGTCTGGCAAAGGACATCAAGGATAAAAAGAAGAGCTTCTACAAGTATATCAGCAGCAAAAGGAAGATTAGGGAAAATGTGGGGCCTCTGCTGAATCCAATGGGTGTCCTGGTAACGGAAGATACAGAGAAGGCGGAATTGCTGAATGCCTTCTTTGCCTCAGTCTTCACTGCTGAGGACGGCTCTCAGGAGTCGCAGATCTCAGAGGTAAGAGAGGAACACCAGAGAAAGGAAACTTCCCCTGGTCGTAGAGGGTTGCATTAGAGATTGGCTAAACAGACTCAACACCCATAAATCCATGAGCCCATGATGCACCTATCGGTGATGAGGGAGCTGGCAGATGTTGTTACTGTTGTTACTCGATAGTTCTCCATCATCTTTGAAAAAGTCGTGTAGAATGAGAGAGGTGCCTGATGATTAGAGCAAGGCCAATGTTACTCCCATCTTCAAAAAGGGCAAGAAGAAGGATCCAAGAAACTACCAGCCAGTCAGCCGCCCCTCCATCCCTGGAAAGGTGATGGAACAGGTCATTCTGGAGGTCTGCAACAAGCTTGTAGAAGAAAAGGAAGTCATAATGAGTAATCAGCATGGATTCACCAAGGGGAAATCATGCTTGACCAATCCGATAGCCTTCTGTGATGGCACGGCAGGATGGATCAATGAGGGGAGAGCAGTGGATGTTGTCTACCTTGACTTCATTAAGGCTTTTGACACCATCTCCCATAACATCCTTGTAGGTAAGCTCAGGAAATGTGGGTTGGATGAATGGATAGTGTAGTGGTTTGAGCTTGATTGGGTATCAGGTACCCATCAAGCTGTTCTATCACTCCCCAGTGGGACAGGGGCAAGGCAATAAGATGAAGAACAACTCATAGGTTAAGATAAGGCAGTTTACTAAAGAAAAAAAAAAGGAAAAGCGAAAGTTTGCGTGTGTATAAGCCAAGGGGAAAAGTTAATCTCTACTTCCCATCAGTGAGCAATGTTCAGACACTTCCCGGGAAGCAGGACTTCAGCATGCGTAGTGGTTGCTCCGGAAGGCAAACACTGTAGAATAAAGAATGCCCTCCCGTTCCTCTTCCCTCCCTTAGCCTTTATATCTGAGCTAACATCACATGGTATGGAATATCCCTTTGGTTAATTTGGGTCAGCTGGCCTGGTTGTGTCCCTTCCCAGGATCTTGCCCACCCCCAGCCCCTTGATGGGGGGGAGGGATGTTAGAGAGACAGCACTGATGCTGTGCCAGTGCTGCTCAGCAGCAGCCAAAACACTGGTGTGTTCTCAACACCTTTCCAGCTTCCAATGAAAAGCACAGCACTGTGAGGGCTGCTAAGGGAAAATGAACTCTATCTCAGTCAGACCCAATATAGACAGTGAGGTGGATCAAGAACTGGCTGACTGGCAGAGCTCAGAGGGTCATGATCAGCGGAGTAGAATCCAGTTGGAGGCCTGTAGTCAACGGCGTTCCCCAGGGATCAATACTGGGTCCAATCTTATCCAACTTGTTTATCAGCGACCTGGGCCATGGGATAGAACGTACCCTCAGCAAGTTTTCTGTTGATACAAAACTGGGGGGAGTGGCTGATATGCCTGTAGGCTGTGCTGCTATTCAGGGGGACCTTCATAGGCTGGAGAATTGAGCAGAGAGAAGCCTAATGAGGTTCAACAAGGGCAAGTGTAGGGTCCTGCACCTGGGGAGGAATAACCCCAAGTACCAGCACAGGTTGGGGGCTGATCTACCAGAGGGCAGCTCTGCAGAGAAGGACCTGGGAGTGTTGGTGGATGACAAGTTGAATATGAGCTGGCAGTGCAACCTGGGGCCAGGAGGGACAATGGTATCATGGGGTGCATCGGGAAGAGTGTGGCTAGCAGGTCTGGGAGGTGATCCTTCCCTTATACTTGACCCTAGTAAGGTCACATCTGGAGTGCTTGTGTCCAGTTCTGGGCTCCTTAGTACAAGAAAAACAAGGAGCTCCTGGAGAGGGTCCAATGGAGGGTTACAAAGATGATGAGGGATCTGGAGCATCTCTGATGAGGAGAGACTTCAGGAGCTGGGCCTGGTTAGTCTGGAGAAGACTGAGAGGGGATCTCATTATTGCATATAAATATCTCAAAGGTGGGCATCAAGAGGATGGTGCCAGACTATTTTCAGTGGTGCCCAGTGACAGGATGGGGAGGAATGGCCATAAACTAAAACACAAGAAGTTCCACCTCAACATGCAGAAGAACTTTCTATTGAGAGTGGTAGAGCACTGGAACAGGTTGCCCAGGGAGGTTGTGGAGTCTCCCTCTCTGGAGACATTCTAAACCCACCTGGATGCATTCCTGTGTCACCTGCTCCAGGTGACCCTGCCTTGGCAGAGGAGTTGGACTGGATGATCTCCAGAGGTCCTTCCTAACCCTAATGATACTGTGATTCTGTGAAAGGCCCTGGGGGCAAGACTGATGAGGAGTAGCTGAGGTCACTTGGTTTGTTCAGTATGGAGGAGACTGAGGGGAGACCCCATTGCAGTGTACAGCTTCCTTCTGAGAAGAGGAGGTGCAGCTCTGATCTCTTTGGGGATCAGTGACAGGACCTGAGGGAATGGCTGTGGCTGTATCAAGAGGGTTAGATTGGATATTAAGAAAAGGTTCTTCACATGGAGGGTGGTTGGGCACTGGACCAGGCTCCCCAGGGCAGTGGTCACAGCCCCAAGGCTGCCAGAGCTCAAGGAGTGTTTGGACAATGCTCTCAGGCACAGGGTGGGATTGTTGGGGTGTCTTGTGCAGGGCCAGGAGTTGGACTCAATGATCCTTGCGGGTCCCTTCCAGCTCAGGACATTTTATGAATGAGACCTGTCTGATTAACAGTATCTGAATGAGGAAGAAGTTTTGTTTGCAACTCAGGCAATTATTTGAGAGATGACAGAAGGTATATTTTTTCTTTTGGTTGGCTATTTACTTACTCAATGGAGTAAAATTTCCCTGCTACAGAAATTTTTCCCTCACTTCTGTTCCAGTAAAGGTACCAGAGCAGCTGAAGTTTTATCCAAAAGTTCTTGGCTGGACTTTATCTTTTCTTTGTTATGTAATTGTTATATTTTAGCTATGCAAACACAATAGTTGCTCTATTTTCTTGCTATCATCTCCTTTCATAAAAAGATTTAGTTCTATAAATTCCTCTATGGGAAGTTAACATGAAGTATTTTACTTCAGTTGAGCTCATAAAATATTCTGTGGTCTCTATTACCCTAGATCGATTACTTATCAAAATCTTTTATTCATTTGCTCTACTTTCCCAATGCTCTGGAATACTGGAATTTTCTTTTTAACCTAAGACAACTTCTAAAGATCTCTATAGAGAAAAGTCTTCCACAATATTTTTAGTCCATTGCTTTCCAAAGAGAAGAATTCATTTATTTACCATCCTGTTTCCACAATGTTCTTCTAGGAAAACATCTGTAAGAAATAGTAACAACCCTTATGAAACTATATGATTTTGTACTCTTTTCCAGAAATAAGTTGTATTTCTTCCAGAAATTATTAATGGGTACTTGATTATTTTCTGAATAATTTGGAAAGATTGCTTTTATTTTCTTAGGTATTTATAAGACCTCTCCACGGAGATTTCTCTACACTTGGTCCTTGCATGTATAGTGGTTGGCAAGAAGAATTAGTAATCTTCTCAAATCTGTAGTACAGGCTTCAGTGCTTTCAGAGGTACTTGTTAAGAAAAATTATCATCTCACTCTCTGTCATTCAGAACAAAGGTGGAAAAAATTTATTCAAATATATTTTCTGACAGGGCCAAAATAAGCATTCATTCTTGTTTCTTTCTTCAAGTCTTAACTTTTTTATGCAGGGATGCTTCTGAATGCAGCAGTTTTAAGCTGGAACAGCCAAAGCTAAGGTTTTTCATGAGGTGTTTGAAACTGGAGAAAGTGCTGGGACCCTTCCCTGAAAAATATTGAAAGGGTGTGTGGAAAGTAAATATAATCTGTCCTGAAAAACCTCACAAATGTATGTTGTTCTTTGTCTCGTATGCTATCCCTTTAAGTTTGAATTTCAAGTTATGCTCTTTGAAAATGAATGTCAATATAGTCTGTTAATCAAAATAAGTAATAATTTCTTTATATCTAGTACAAAAGCTGGGAGGATTTCCAGAGAAAGATTCTGTGATTTTAGAAAATACAGCAGTAAAGGGCTTGGAGGCTTCCCATCTTCTTAACCTCATATTGGATGAGATGTACCAGTATCATTCTGAATAACTTCCATCTCTTTTTTTTGTTGTTGTTAAAATATCAGTAATGGGGTTTCCTTACTCTTGCCATGCAACCTGTTCAAATTCTTAGTGCTACAAAGGTTTTCCTCTAATGCTTTGCCTGAATAATTTTTGTTGCAGTTAGGCATGACACTTCTTGACTTCTTTCCAATGGGAAAGGACAAACAATTCACATAATTTTATTTTCTTATTTTTAGCATTCATTTACATATCAAATAATGTTATTGTGTCTTGCACCTATTTAATCTTCTACAGACTGAACAGCACCATTTCTTTTTATCATCTTTGTAAAAGTAATAATTTCTGACCTTTTGTTGTTGATTTTTTTATCTGAATTCTAATTGTTCTCCATTTGTCTTGACGTTGTACCACCCTAAGTCATAGATACAACTCTATTTAAAGACTTAAAAGGATGAGTAGTCAGAAAAAAACTGTAGATGACATTGTATACTACTGTCATATGAATATAGCTGCTCCTTTGGTGATAATTTAGATTTGTGTTGCAAGCTGTTATAAACATATTGCTGTCTTTCTGTAGAGCTTACCTCTCTTCTCATGTTGTTACAATTGCTCTTTCTCAGATAATTAGAAAAAATGTGCTGCTTCTTACAGAATTTCTTTTGTTTAAAAAGATTATTCCACTTAGTCAAGAAAAGTGTAAATTTTGCTTCTGTTTTTAAAAGCAGTTGTGGGCCTCAAATACTCAACACCAAAAGCTCATTATGATCTTTAGATTAATAAAATAATTATTTTACATGAAAAATTGTTAATGACAAATACTTTATGGTACTATTCTTAAGGTAGTGCTCTGGAAAGCTGCTTTTGTTCACCTCCGTTCTGTACATCCATTTTTACCAAGAACAACTGATATTCTGAATAGTTTTACAATAGGGTATACTGCAGTCTTGCAGTATTTTTGTCTAGACTATACTTCTACACTTTGTTAGTGAAATTGTTATGAGAAGCTATATAGAAAGTCATAAAAAAGTTGAGACATGACAGTTCTTAATCCACAAGACATTGCTTTATGGAATAAAATTGTCTTGATTTGGTGGTACTTATTCTTAACAAATTCACTTTGGAATGCTGCCTCTATTATCTCAATCCTTATAGAGAAATTGTTTTTCTAGTATGTACTTAAATCATACAGACAAT
Organism: Nicator chloris; assembly: GCA_013400495.1. Classification (NCBI taxonomy): domain Eukaryota; kingdom Metazoa; phylum Chordata; class Aves; order Passeriformes; family Pycnonotidae; genus Nicator; species Nicator chloris. The sequence goes on along the minus strand of WAAE01015874.1, from coordinate 21,399 downwards.
ATGTAATACTGTGGGTATCCCTTTACCATCCTTTTGAAGGAACTGTATTTCAATTTTTGAATCTGCTGCGGAGTCACAAATTCGGAATGTTATTGTTATCAATTCTGAGACTGATTTAGCCGGGGTTCCAGGGTGAATTTGTCTGATCTCATTTTCATGAAAACACTCAGTTTATGTGAAGGTGGTAAATAGGATTGTATTAAATTAAAAAAAAGAATACATGTACACATTGTAGCTTGAAGTCACTTAAAATATCTAGCAGTAGTGTGTATATGTTTCTTAGGGTCTGTCATCACCTCAATTTTATCCAACACACCAACCATCCATGAGTGCAATATGGATATTCTAGTCTTTTCCTTTTCCAGCTTCTGACTCCAAAAAATATTTCATAGAATCATACAATGGTTTGGGTTGAAAGGGACCTTAAACACCATCTAGTTCTAACTCCCTGCCATGGGCAGAGATACCTTCCACTAGGCCAAGTTGTTCCAAGCCCCATCCAACCTGGCCTTGAACACTTCCAGGGATGGGGCAGCCACAGCTTCTCTGAGCAACTTGTCCCAGGGCCTCACCACACTCACAGGGAAGACTTCCTTCCTAACATCTAATCTAGATCTACTCTCTTTCAGCTTTAAGCCCTTACTCCTTGTCCTATTGCTATACTCCCTGATAAAGAGTCCCTCTCTGGCTTTGTTGCAGGCTCCCTTCAGATATTGGAAAGCTGCTCTAAGGTCTCCCTGGAGCTTTCTCTTCTCCAGGCTGAAGAGTCCTAATTCTCTCAGCCTTTCCTCATAGCAGAGGTGCTCCATCTCTCTAATCATCTTGGTGGCCTCTTCTGGACTTGCTTCAGCAGGTCCATGTCCTTCCTGTGCTGAGGACTCCAGAGCTGGAGGCAGCACTGCAGGTGGGGTCTCACCAGAGCAGAGTAGAGGGACAGAATCACCTCCCTTGACCTGCTGACCACTCATCTTTGGATGCAGCCCAGGACAGGGTTCGTTTTCTGGGCTACAAGTGCACGTTACCAGCTCATGTTGAGCTTCTTGTCAACCAACACCCCCAAGTCTCTCTCCCCAGGGCCGCTCTCAACCCATTCTCTGCCCAGCCTGTACTTGTGCTTGGGATTGCCCAGACCCAGGTGCTAGACCTTGCACTTAGCCTTGTTGATCTTCATAAGGTTCCCACAAGCCCACCTCTAGCCTCTCCTGGTCCCTCTGGTTGGCATTCCTTCCCTCCAGTGTGTCAACTGCACCACAGCTCCATGTCATCAGTGAACTTGCTGAAGGTGGCCTTGATCCCACTGTCCATGTCACCAGAAAAGATGTTAAACAGTGCCGGTCCCAATATCGACCCCTGAGGAAGGTCACTTGTCACCGGTCTCCACTTAGACATTGCGGCATTGACCACAATTCTTTGAGTGTGACCATCCAGCCAGTTCTTTATGCAGAGTGGTCCATCTGTCAAATCTGTCTCTGCAGTTTAGAGACAAGGATGTTGTGTGGGACAGTGTCAAATGCTTTGCAGAATTCCAGGTAGATGGCATCAGTCACCCTTCCCTCATCCACCACTGTTGTAGCCCTGTCATAGAAGGTCATCAAATTTGTCAGGCATGATTTGCCCTTAGTGAAGCCATGTTGGCTGTCACCAATCACCTCCTTATTTTCCATGTGCCTTAGCATAGTTTCCAGGAGGATCTGCTCCATGATCTTGCCAGACACTGAGGTGAGACTGACTGGCCTATAGTTCCCTGGGTCTTCTGCTTTTCCATTTTAAAAATGGGGGTTATGTTTCCCCTTTTCCCAGCAGTGGGAGCTTCACTGGACTAAGAGGACTTCTCAAATATAATGGTTAGTGACTTAGCCACTTTCTCTGCCAGTTCCTTCAGGACCCTTGGATGGATCTCATCAGGTTCCATGGACTTGTGCACCTTCAGGTTCCTTAGATGTTCTCAAACCTGATCTTCTCCTACAGTGGATGGTTCTTCATTCTCCTAGTCCCTGACCTTTTGCAACTCGAGCAGTGTGGCTGGAGCACTTGCTGGTGAAAACTGAGGGAAAAAAGTCGTTGAGTACCTCAGCCTTTTACATATTCTGGGTAAGCAGGTCTCCTGTTTCCTTCTGGAAAGGGCCCATATTTCTGTAGTCTTCCTTTTATCACCAATGTACCTTTAGAAGCTTTTCTTGTTGCCCTTGATGTCCCTGGCCAGGTTTAGTTCTCTCAGGGCTTTGGCTCTTCTAACCTGATCCTTGGATGCTCAGACAATCTCTCTGTCTTCCTCCCAGGCTGCTTGTCCCTGTTTCTGCCCTCTGTCGGCTTCCTTTTTTGTGTTTGAGTTTGTCCAGGAGCCCCTTGTTCATCCATGCAGGTGTTTTTTCCTGATTTCCTCTTCATAGCCATGCATCACTCCAGACCTTGGAAGAGGTGATCCTTGAATAACAACCAGCTTTCATGAGCCCCTTGTCCCTCCAGAGCTTTATTCCATGGGCCTCTATGAAGGAGATCCCTGAAGAGACCAAAGTCTGCTCTCCTGAAGTCCAGTGCAGTGAGCTTCCTATACACTCTCCTTGCTGCCCCAAGGATCTTGAACTCTACCATTTCATGGTCACTGCAGACAAGGCTGCCCTTGAGCTTCACATTCCCCACCAGCCCCTCCTTGTTGTTGAGAACAAGGTCCAGCATAGCGCCTCTCCTTGTTGGCTCCCCTGTCACTTGGAGGAGGAAGTTGTCATCAACACATTCCTGGAACCTCCTGGATTGCCTGTGCCCTGCTGTGTTGTCACTCCAGCAGATGTTGGGGTGGTTGAAGTCTCCCATGAGCACCAGTGCTTGTGAATATGAGGCCGCTCCTATCTGTCTGTAGAGGGCCTCATTGGCTCAATCTTTCTGGTCAGGTGGCCTGTAGCAGACCTCCACTATGAAATCACCTGTCCCTGTCCTCCCTTTAATCCTGACCCATAAGCTCTTGGTCAGCTCCTCATCCATCAGGCAGAGCTCCATGCATTCTAGGTGGTCATTGACATAGAGGGCAACACTGCCTCCTTGTCTTCCCTGTCCATCCTTCCTGATACAGGCTAAAGAGCCTGTATTCTTCCATTCCAGCACTCCAGTCATAGGAGTCATCCCACCATGTTTCCATGATGCCAGTAAGAGCGTAGGTGTGTGCACGTCTCTCATTCCTCCTGTTTATTCCCTGTGCTGCGTGTGTTTGCATAGAGGGGTTTAAGTTGGGCCCCTGATGAAGCTGGCTTACTGACTGGAGTGCCTGGATTTCCTTGGTGTTGTCCTTCAGCTGCTTTCCTGCTTACCTGAGATCCATCTCCAGGCTCTAGGCATCTCTTGCTGGCATTAAACTGGTATGAGTGGGATGGCATTTTGTCCCACACCTTATCACCGTTAAACCTGATGATGTCCCCTTCCCCCATCACATCTAGTTTAAAGTCCTATCAATAAGTCCTGCTAGCTCCTGGCTGACAGTCCTCTTCCCCCTTTGAGAGGTGAATCCCACCTTATGCCAGCAAGCCCAGTGCCATGTAGGCCACTCTACTGTCAAAGAAACCAAAATTTTGGTGGTGATACCAGCCATGGAGCCATGTATTAATAGACAGGGTCTGTCTGTTTCTTCCAGTGTCTCTGTCTGCAACTGGAAGGATATAGGAAAAAATTACCTTTGTTCCACAATCCCTCACCAACCATTCCAGGGCCTTAAAGTCTCTTTTGATCACCCTCGGACTATGTGTTGCTACTTTATTGCCACCCACGTGAAGGACCAGTAATGGGTAGTAATCTATGGGCCAAACCAGGCTAGGAACTTTCCTGGTGACATCCTTCAACATCCAGAGCCTCACACCTGTTGTCCAGAGGCACCTGGGAGGGTGAGGTGGCCAGGAAGGGCTTTCACTTGTTTCCCTAAGGAAGGACTTGCTTCCATTAACCCCTTTCTTTTGATCTACTGCCTTCAGCCTGGCAAGGGGAGGATACAGGACCCTCTTAATCTGGTTTATTTTCTGGTGGCTGTTCCTGTCTCAGGGAGGCCAGAGCATGGTTCCACCAGTCAAAGTCCTCCTCAGAGTCTCTGATACTTCTTAATCTCTCTACCTCCTCTCTCAGCTCCACCACCAGGCTGAACAGATTGCCCACCTTGTCACACCTCACCCAGCTGTTGTCTATACTGGTGTCCAATGACAGTGCCAAGCTCTGGCTCTCCGTGCAGCCTGAGACCTGGACAGCTGCATTTTTTTGTCTGTGTTGCGACATCCTTTCTGGCGACTGCCGAGGGCATGAGTCCTCACTGAGTTGTTACCATACCCAGGCTCCTCCTGAGAGGACATTTGGCCACCACTTGAGCTCTGGAGCCAGTAGGGGGACTGAGCCCTTCCTGCACGCTCTGCCGTGCAAAGTGCTGCACCCCGCCCTGTTTGCCCACCCTGTTCGAAGCGCTCCCTGGAGCCGTTTGAATATGCCAAAGTTGTGGCTCCTGCTGTCACCACTTACCATGCCTTCTGACTTCCTCAAGTCTACCCAAAGATAGAAAGAACTACCTTATCTGTTGATGCAGTGTTATTTTTCAGCACGAGAAATAACTAATGAATACAATTAATAACAATCTTGTCAAATTCACTTAAATGTATTTGGCAAGGGAGAATCAAATGTCTCCTTTATTTGAAGTACAGCTGTGAAAAACTATATGTTCCATTGTTGCAACTTCTTAAGTATTTATTTAGGAGATAAATCAAGAGTAAGACGTCAGTAAGATCTCTGAAAAGTTTTGAGTTGCCTCTAATATTTGTAGAAACAAAAATACAGCCTGTATTTCCAGTGAGTGGTAGTCATTGCCTTAAAAAAAATTAATAGCAAACAGTTTCTGCTGTACAGTATACTGAGATTATGTAAATTATTGTCTAAAGAGACAGTAATTAGAAGTGTGTGTGTGTGTGTGTGGAGGGGACATCACAAGAATAGGAATCTCTGGTTGAAGGCAAGTGAGAGATCTTCATAGGGTGTAGCCAGGTCTTCAGTACTTGTGATTGAGTATGGTATCTAATCTGAAGAGGGGAAATTGAGTAGTGAAAAGATCTTGGGAATCAGGATGAGTCAAAATAGGGCTTCCCAAGATTGTAGATTTAATTGGTATAATATGGAGTTGTTGCTGATGGTCAAGAAAAAGGGTAAGATAAACCCATTTCATATCCTGCTTTCTACATACAGAAGTTATAGGACTTTCATAGAACGTACTAGAGAGAGAAAATAAGCATAGTAGTCTATGCAAAGAAGTCATCAGTAAAGGCACACTTTTATATGATTGAAGCTTTGCTAGAAGTATCCATTCTCCTTTTTATTTACAGGTCAGTACATTGCTTAATGATTCTTACTATTTCTTAAAATATATGATAGAAATTTGAGCTTCAGAATAAAGTTACTTTCTTGTTTAGTGGTATATCTTGAATAAAGCACATGGGGACTTGTATTTCAATTAGTTTTTGAGTGTTGTTAGAAGCATTGACCTATGATGACCTAAAACAGAATGATTAATAATAATCTCAGTCACTGCTTTCTGAAGATCAGTATTTCTCAGTGGATGAATGGGATTGGATGTTTGCTTTGTTTAACAAGAGGAGACTGGCCCTATTGGTCCAGGCAATAGGCTCTTTTTTTCCATACCAGTACTCCTTTTTAAGCCAAAATTTATAGCTCAGTTATAACTGAGACATGTTTAAAAGCTTCTCTGTTTTTCAAATCTTTTTCTGGGCTAACAGTTATGGGGAGCTGGTTTAATTTGAGGAACAAAAAATGCCACGTGATTAATTGAAGACTGTTTTTAACAAAAAATATTCTCTTTTAAAAATTTCCCTATATGTACTCAAAGCCTGAAATGGGTGCATGTAGAAATAGAAATTCATATGTTAAAAGAAAAAAAAAAGAGTGGAGATAAGGCAGGGAATGATAAAAAAATATTCTAAGACAATTAGTGGGTTTTGGATAGCAATGAGTGGAGGAGGTTGGAATGAGTTTACCTGAAATTTAAAAAGAACCCCAAAAAACCAGAAGTCGAAAATGAACTGTCAGAATCAAAGTTGAGGCTGTGTATGTTTTGATTATATATATATGTGGAAGCCAAATTACCTGTGACAGATCAAAGCTTAGCCCAGGTTCCCTACACAGAGGGAATAAATCTGAGGCCTTGGGAGATGCTAATAGAGTCAAACCCTGTTGGTTCAAGACCTTAGACTTATAAGGTCAAGCCCCTGCCCTGTAATCATGATTGGACACCTGCCCCAGGTAAAACCCTATTAAATGCCAGGTTAACCACACCCCCTCGTCTTTGGATGCTGCCTACAGTCTGATACATTAAAGGATATCTCCAAGCTATCCATCGTACCCATCTTGTTTACTAGCTTCGCTCAACCCGCCCAAACCAGGAGAGGAGTTGTGGGGACCAACCCCCCCTGCAACATATATATATATATATATATATTTGGTTACTTAAAAATGTGTGGCTGAAATGGCTAATGCCTATGCACTGAACATTAAGTCTTCATCACTGGACCTTATTAAGAATCTTTTTGATATTTCTTTTTTCTGTAGTCAGTGTGCTTTCATTGACTGTTTTCTAATAGTTGATATTCTAAACCTGCAGGTACAATTTTTATGTAGTCTTTTTTTTTGGTGTGTTTTTTGTTTCACCTTCTCTGAAATGATCCCTTATCTACCTGCAGCAGACTGCTACAATTCCTAGGAGATGCACTGCAACTGTCTGAATTACATCTTGATCTAGGAATGATGTGCTTCCTGCCAATCTCACTTAGACTTTTTGTGAACACAGATATATGTACAAATACATATTAAAATTATGTAGGTTATATTTAGTGTGTTTTTATATAAACATGGAACAACATAACTGTTCAGTTTTTCTGAATTATTATTCTAGGATCAAGACAACCTTTAATCCAACAATCTCAACCTCCACCTTATTCATCACCTAGAGATGTTCCCCCAGACATATTGTTAGATTCTCCAGAAAGAAAGCAAAAGAAACAAAAGAAAATGAAGTTAGGCAAGGATGAAAAAGACCAGACTGAAAAAGCTGCAATGTATGATATCATTAGCTCTCCTTCCAAGGACTCCACTAAGCTTACATTAAGACTGTCTCGTGTAAGATCTTCGGATATGGACCAGCAGGATGATATGCTTTCTGGTTTGGAAAACAGCAGTGTGTCAGAGTGTGATATTCCTTTTAAGGTGCAGTACCCAGGACAGACTTCTAAAACACCCGTTACTCCACAGGATGTTAACCGCCCATTAAACACTGCTCAGTGTTTGCTGCAGCATGAACAGACAGCTTTCCTTCAGGCACAACAAGTGCCTGTTTTACAACAGAACACTTCAGTTGCTGCAAAACAGCCTCAAACTCCTGTGGTACAGACACAGCAACAGGTTTCGCAACAAGGAGCTATAACGTCATATGATGAAGTAGAATTGGATGCATTGGCTGAAATTGAGCGGATAGAACGTGAATCAGCTATTGAAAGGGAGCGATTTTCAAAAGAAGTGCAAGATAAAGGTAAAAGGATTGTGTGTGTGTATACACTATATATATTATATAAGTATATATATATGCATATAGACCCCATATATAAACTTTCCTGTCATTGTCACATAGTACAATTCTGTTTACTCAGTGTAGGTGGTTCTATGGCATTCATCACCATTCCCCTTAAAACAATGAATTATAATCTCTCATATATACATTTTTTAAATATCTAGCATTCTTTATTTGGGATCTTAATGGATGAAAAGGGAAGGTCTTGTGTTTCAAAATTCTTTTTAAGCTACCCTTATTTTGAACCATGAGACTGAGTGAAATACAACTGATGTTTATAGTTTCTAAAATCTTATCAGTACCATAAGTAAAAATTTGTAATAAGTTTTGGTAGTTAAAGTATTAATTAAATATTTAAGAAAATTAACTAATTTAAGAAAATAGAGAGAAGCTCTTTTATGCCATTTCTATTCATATCCCAATTTGAACCTTATGAGAAGGAGGTGTTAGACTAAAATCATATCTATTCTTTTAAAGGCACTGTAATGATTGGGTAATATATACTACTATATTGTCTCCAATGTTTGTTGAACTGGATATTCATTACTATGTAGGCTTTCCAAATTTTAGAGATCTACCATATATCTATATGGTCTGTAGCACAGAACCAGAAAAGCCTGTGAAATGTTTGCTCTTCACTTCAGTAGCTGTACTGGTTAACTGATTACATTCCATCTGTCAATCTATCCTCTTTGATTTTTTTTCTTTTCTTTTTTTTTATTTTTTCTCTTTTTTCTTACTTATTTTTCTTTTTTATTCTTCCTTTTTTAGTTGTTAACTGGTTTGAAGGTCTTAGCCTTCAGAAATATGAAAAGTGGATGCAAACCCACACGTAAATCTTGAAGATGTGGTTTTTAAAGTAGATAGTGATAGGTTAGCATAAGTTTTTCAGAAGCGTCCTCTGCATTCTGTTTAACTACTTCTAAAAAAATTATTTTATAGTATAATGCTAATTTGTTAGATACTCCCAACAAAAATTTGCAGAGTGGAAAACAGCATAAATTCTGATTCTAGAAGTTCATAGGTAAAAATGGTCTATTTTGGACATACTTGCATGGAGGCAACTGAATTTACATACAATTTGGATGTTTAACTAGCAGAGAGTGAACAAGTTTTCTCCCTATTCAAAGATAATTTTTTTTGTGTTTTTAAAGATGCCTGAAGAGAGAGAGTGTTTGTTGTGTTTGTGTGTGTGTAAATGTTCTTGTTGCAGTTACTTAAAAGGATTAACTTTTTAGGTATTTCTCATTGATGACTAAATCAAGTTTTGTTAGAAAATGTGAATATACAAAGAAAATGGGTGCTCACCTTAAAAGAAATCTCTACTGCCTTTAATTTTGATTTAATGAAATGATGAAATTGGTTACTTTGCTTATATTTCTACTAATTTTAAGTTTATTTATGGAGAGCTTGTAGTTTGTCTTCTACTACTTAAAAAGCTACTTTTATATCCCCATACTTTGAGTAGATTCTCCAGCACATTTTAGCTAAGAAGCATCTCAAAAAATGCACTGTATTTTTGATGATGCACAGCAATCTTCAAACACTTAGAGTGAGACTAAAACACTCTTTTGTTCTGGCTTTCAGGAATTATTGAGCATGAGTTGTGAAGTTTGTTAACCGTAATTACATAGCCATGGGCAGACTCTGATTTGTTTCTTTTGGGGAAAGAAGTGATTTTTATAGAATGTGATCTCACCCTTTCACCACTCTTCAATATCCATCTTACCAATTAAGGATTCCAACCTTATGCTTTCCTTCTACCTGTATCCTCTGGCAAGTCTCAGTTCTTCTTGAGTTTCTGCAATTGCTGTGGATCAGGTGCAAGAGTTGTTGCCTTATATTGGGACAAATGACCACCATTTATTCACTGGTAGTAAGTTGCCCCTATTCCAAACAGCAGTTCTTTTCACTTTAGCTGCTGAGGTTTCAGCCATTAATTAATAACATTGAGTAAAAGGATTTTTAGCAGTCTTGGGACAGATGTCATGAAAAATTCTTACCTTGGAGAAATATGATTCTTATTTTTTGGTAACACTTTTGCCTTTGCTTGTAAGTTTGTACTGTCTACAAGTTCACATGCTCAGGGATTGTTCTAATTATAGTAATTTGGTTTGGTGTGACTGCAGGAAGAAGCTTCCTCTATTGTTCCTATGGGAATAGGTTAGAAAAATATCCAGTAACTTCTAAATATGCCATTCATTTTTGTCAGGTTGCTTACTGTATTTATGCAAAAGCCTGGCATTTGTGCATTTTAGTACATCTACTGCAACTTCAGATCACATTATGTCAAAAGAGTGTGCTTGTAGCATGCACTCAGTCTAATTAGAACGGGAATGTATAGTGCTAGCTGATGATGTACATAGCAGTGTCCCTCTAAAGATCTTACTCTAGGTGCTAGCACACGGTAAAATCTGCATGAAAACATATGCTTTTGAAATACTTTTGAAAGCATTGCTGCTTTTGTAATTGAGGCATGGGAATACATATTACAGTCACACTACACTTTCTGTGTAGGCATGTGTTGTTGTCTTCCATAAATTACTTTGAGTAGAATTGTACTCACAAGTTTTGATAGAAGATTAGTGATCTCTTGTGTAATTTTTTTTTTTAGAAACGTAGAACCATAGAATATCCTGAGTTGGCAGGGACCCACAAGGATCATTAAGTCCAACTCCTGGCCCCAGACAAGGCACCCCAACGATTCCACCATATGCCTGAGAGCATTGTCCAAGGGCTTCTTGGACTCTGTCAGGCTTGGTGCCATCACCACTTCCCTGGGGAACCTGTTCCAGTGCCTGACCACCCTCTCTGTGGAAGAGCCTTTTCCTGACATCCAACCTAAACCTTCCCTGATACACCTCCAGCTGTTCCCTCAGGTCCTCTCACTGGTCACCAGAGAAGAGATCAGTGCCTGCCCCTCCTCTTCCCCTTGTGAGGAAGTTGTAGACAGTGATGAGGTCTGACCTCAGTCTCCTCTTCTCCAGGCTGAACAAGCCAAGTGACCGTAGCTGCTCCTCGTATGGCTGACATGAAATCTCTACAGTACTATGCTTCATCAGAGGTTTTCAGATGCTTCTTTTTTAACAGTAAGACTTTGCATGGATATGACATGTTCTTTCTGAGGTTGGGAACCATTAGTGTGGTGGAACTGTTTATTCCAGAGGAGAGGCAGAGAGATTTTTTGGGAGGTTCTTGCTAAAATTTATACAACTATTACACTTGCCTAAGGCAATGCTAAGGTTTTGGGTTTTTTTTAATGCTGAGATGCCTTTATAATGCTTGGTAGAGGTAGGAAATGGAGATTGCAGTCCTTTGGAAATTATAGTACTTTCTGTAATAAATTCCTAATTCTAACAAAACTGTTAAAATATTTAGCTCCCACCAAAGTCTCTCAAAGTGAGGAGGCAGTCTCCATTCCAGAGGTTAAACTAATACAGGGCTTTTCAAAAGTGCTGACTTATTTGAAAAGCAGTGTATTTTTCTGGAACCTTATTGTTATGCCTTTGGTTTCTGAAAAATGAATTCTTAGTGCAAAAATCACTAATGCAAAATCTCTCAGATTTGATCTAATGTCTATCAGATATGCATAAGGAGAGATTTTAGAATATAGACCTTTTGCCTCCATATCTGAGTGCTTTTCAGAGCTCTGTTTTTATTTTATCCTTTTGATCTATTTGGATTTTGGATTAAGTGGATTATATGGTCTTTTCATCATTATAGAGGGGTGTAAAATTTGAAAATTTGGTTTTGTCCTTGTCCTCAGTGTGAAAGGACAAGAATCCATCTCTTCCTGCTTTTTCCATCAAGGAAGTCTCTCTGTATTGATTAATCTTGCAAGTAATTCGTCCGTGTCTGTTAGTTAAAGGAATGATTGAAGAGTTTGGAGATCAAGGCACTTAGCACTGAAAGTTACAGTCTAATTCATCTATTATGTTTAATAGCTTCAGAACAAATGAGTCCATGAAACATGATAAGGCTCAGGTTTTCAATTTCCATTGCCTCCCCTCACAATGGCCTCTATACCCTCATCAGATACAAGTTGTTAATCAATGCTAGGTCGTCTTTTTTGAAAGGATGTGTAATATCACAGATAGATCCTTGTATTGTTTGTCAAGACTCATTATTTGAGTAAAAAAAAAAAAAGCTATTCAGAAGGATTAATACAGAAAGGGATTATCTTTTTCCACAAGTCGACAAGAAGTAAACCATCTTCTGCCTAGGTACATGAGGATACTGTTGAGGAATACTGCTCCTGCTGATAGCTCGGTGTGCAGCTGCAGTGGGAGATGCAGATTGTGCTCTGGGTGGTGGGAAATGGCTGGAGGTCAGGCAATGAGCTGTGAACTGATGCCGACCCTTTGCCTAACAAAGGGCACGAGGACCTGCAGAGCCAGCCAGGTGACCGGCCACTCAGAGACTCAGCAGGAGCAGATGACTCAGCAGGAAGACCCCAGACTATCCGGGGCACAGACTGTGAGAGTACCAAAGCCCAGGGATTCTTTTGTTGGGATCCCTTCCCGGACTCGAGGTGTTATGATGTCACTGCAACATGATTCAATTACTCAAAGGAACTAGGTGTCTGGGACTCTGCTGCGGGAAGCCTGAGGCCGAGCCAGTGAAGGAAACTTGTCTGACTCTGTGTGTGGTGTGGTAGGGAGTCAAACGGGGCACCCACTGGTTAATTGGAGTTGCCTGCTATGAAGGGACTTCAGTCCCAGCAGTGACAGGTCTCTAGTGGTGTGAGTGTGACTCCCAGAGTGGCTCCTGAATGGTCAGACAGGAAAGTTATCTTAACAGTACTTTTCTAAAGAAATTAGAAATAATGACGCTTCATGCACACTTTCTTCTAATCACTGTCAGTACTCACATTTTTGTTTATAGTCAAGTAATTCAAAACTAGTCAGTCACTTTCAGTCTGAATCTTTCTCAGAACATTACATTAAGTTCTTCTTGTTAATTAAGATTTAGATCTATTACTTAATTAATTTTGTCCTGGTTTAGGGCAAAATTTGGGAAAGAACCCTCCCAAATTGGATCCTCTGGAAGCAAGCCCAAAACAGCCCCTCCTTTCAATTGGTTCGGGAATAAAGTTCCTCTGAGAAAAAGTGGAAAAAACTATTTATTTAACAAACAAAAACCCACAAGCATCAACAATTGAATGATATGAAACAATAAAACCTCTCACTGATCCAAAGGGATTCCCAGAATGAAAGTGTCCTTGCTGTGAGTATAACTCGGCTCTCTCTCAGTCTCTCTCAGGGGGCCCAGGCCCCGGTGTGCTGCAGGTGCCTCTCTGGTCTTCTCAGTCCAGGGCAGATTTCAGTCCCAATGAAAAGGCAAAAACTCTGTCCAGGAGCTTTCTCTGCTTTAATTAGCCAAAAACCAATTAAAAAGGAAAAAGGAAAAGAAAAAAAACTCCGTCCGTCTGTCCGAAGACAGCACCATCCGAGCAGGGAAAAAAGGAATGTGGAGCAGTTCCTCTAAACACAAACTGCGTGCTCCTTCCCTCTTCACTCTAGCCTTAAAGGTACAGGACATAATATCTACACAAACAGGGCAGACAATTTGGGGATACAAGCATCATAAAGTCACCCTAGTACAAATTTCCAGGTTCAAGGTTTCTACCTCAAGATCTTTCATGCTTTTCTAAAATTCTCAAATACTGTGAATCAAAAATATTTAAGATATTGATGTTAAAAGGAGTTCTGAGTCTTCTAGAAAGAGGAAAAGGGAAGATAGTCTTGGAAATTACTTGAAAAAACAGAAAGCAACCCATCTCTTTTTCAGAGACTCTTTCTCAAATAGTTTTAGTTTTTTATTTGGATTTGCTAAATTTTAATTTGATCTCTTCCATACATAGTATTGTGTGTTCATTGTTAGATTTTAGGCTACTTCAAAGACACTTTTATATGATGCAGCTGTCTCAGCAGATTAAGGAGTTCTACTTTTAAAAGGCACTGTTTTCTGGTGTTAGCAAGAAAAACCATGAAATCATTTATCACTTACCATTTAATTGTGAGGCTAATATATATTTTTTTAAACTTAAAAGGATTAGAAGCATTTTTTAAATGAGACAAACGTACTAATTTCTTTGAGTTTTTTTCCCCCTATATATTTTACCTCTGAGGATCCATTTTACCTACTTTGTAATCTTACTGTAGATTCTTTGAACTGGGGAGAAGTGAAGCTGTAATAACTTTATTGGATCAGTTAGGGGGCATTTGGATGCCTGCTGTGGGCCCTTCTTTTTTTAGTTCATTCCAAGCCCATAGCAGCAGACACACCCATCCCAAGAGTGTGAATCTGCCGGAGCAAAACTCAAAACTACATTTATAGGTAAGTAAACTTTTTCTCTTACCTCTAAAGTTCTTATTCAGCTACTTTCCCTTTCTCCCCATTACCCATCTCTCCCCAAAAGTCCCACGAAGAAGAGAGAGAACACTATCAAGAATTAATAGTTTGTTTACATTTAATTTTATGTAACCAATGAATGAAATGACAGAACATGTAATTATAGCCAGTAGATTACCATTCATGTTCAAAAATATGTTATAAGGGGGTTATTTACTTTAAAATAGAGATATGAGTGTAGTTATTTGTACAGCAATCTTGCTGAAGATTACAGTTAATACCAGAACATGAAATGAGATAGTGTAAAATACAAATGATTATATCTCTGTGTAGTAGGACAGTGTGAGAATTGGGTATCATGTATTTTGTGTATAGAAACTTTCATTAGGTCTGCATTTAGCAGTGTTATGTAATAGATGAAACTGGAACCCAATGTAGCTTTCCCAAGAAAAAGCAGATCTGCAAAATCCAGTTCCTACAGATGAAAGACTTTTTTTGTTTTATGTTCAAATGTGTTTTAAGAAAAGTAAGGGGAAGACATTTCTCTTCTGTCTAGAGAAATTGCCATGAAGTGTTGCAGTGTTTCCAACTATCTAGGGAAAATTGCTTTCTTTTATATTTTTTAAGAATGTAATACTGAAAAGCACTTTTTTTTAAAAAAAGGCATATTTTTAATGGTGTTTCCTTTGGTGCTCTTGTGTAACATGAAAGCGAATTCCCACATTTATCCAGGTTGTGCTTTACATAATGTAGTGCAAAAACCTGGTCTTGTAAGGAGGTTTAGAAAATAACTAAAACTTAGTTTAGTAAGAAGTGTAATTTATCTTTATTTATAGCATGAACTAAGATAAGAATTAAACATAATATACATGTAGCCTATGCCCTTGATTGTACCTGTTAAATGGATGGGAGGATTTATAATATTACTTACCCAGTAATGACTTTTTGTTCTGGGACAGTCACTTCTCTATAATGGATTTAAATTTTGATAAAGAACAGCATGTATAATTAACAAAGCTTATTAACAGTTTAAGCCCAGCATTTCTGTAGCTCATAGTCACTAAGTTCACTCCAACATCAACCTAAGACGATGACACAGACTTTTTTTCATTATCATCCTATATAAATGTTACTGTATCTAGTTAATTGAAAATATTTTTGAATGCAAGGTATGATGTCAGAATAAAATCAACATCTGGAAGGGAGATTAAAAGTGTTCACCAATAAATTTTAAAGTAATTTCCTTATTTCTAAAGTTTGTTATTCCTACAAATGAACTTGAAACTGATTGGAAATGTTAATCTGTATGTGATACATGAAATAATTAGTCTTCATTAAGTCTACTGTTAGTATGTTGCCTTTTTCTTGTGAAGTTAGGGGCTGCATTACATATTTCAAAGGTATTCACACTTCAGGTTTTTCTCAGATTTTTTAACAATTGAGTTTGCAAAACTGTAATTCTTCACAAAACAATCACATGGATAAAACCCCGGATTTGTTTCAGAAAGATCTCTCTCATAGATAAATTGATATCATATTGTTTATAAAAACAATTCAGAAAGGTTAAATTACAGCTTCCAGTCTTTAAACAAGTGGAGATGCTTGATTATCATTTGCTATAGTTCAATCCTGTTATTATCGAGTGTAATATTTCTTTTGTATTAATATAGTTGACAGAGAATAATGATTTACCAAACATTCTTAAGCAGAAAAATTCATAGGATCATATTTTATCCTCCAGTTATGCTGATTACATTATTGTCATATTTAAGAAAACAAACAGAACTTTACCAAAATGAAGATTATTATTTGTGCTACACCCTAAGGCACGTCAGAGATTCCTGTAGTCCTATTAGGGGTTTTGGGTTTTGTTTGGTTTGTGGTTGTTTTATTTCCTGAATGAGTTTGGACATCCCTCTTGATGGACTTTCTTTTTTGCATAGTGACCGGAAATTTGATTAAGTCCCTTGACAGATTGCTAAAGATTATCAGCTTTTTCTATTCAGATTCTTGGAAATCCCTTCCTCTGAACTGCAGCAGCTAGAAGCCCTCTGGTCTCTACTTTGGAGACTTTGTAATTATGTTTGTTCTTTAAAGCTTCCTATACCAGGTTCATGACTTTACTTTCTTAGTTTCTTCTGTAGGGAGCAAGCAGTGAGACTAAAATTTTTGACTTATGTTTGCTGAGTTTCTCCTTGAAGGGGAGTGTGTTAGTTTGAAAACAAACCAGTGGGAGACTCTAAGCCAGAACTATAATTTAATAGGAAAATTAAAATAAAGGCAGAAAACACTGGCTTAAACTGAGAGTCAGGATACAGCGTAACACTCTGTTGGTCAGGGTGGTGGTAGCAGTCTGATTAAATGGTGGCTGCAGTCCTGTTGAAGTGATAGATGTGGTTCTGTTGAAGTGGTGATCCTGTAGAAGGGTCTGGTCTTCCTCTGAAGGTCCAGTGGTGGTTATGTAGCTCTTGTGTTCTGGGAATCCAGTAGATAAAGCTGCCTGTGGTATTCCAAAACCTCACATTATATCCAGGTAGGAATGCTTGGTTCCTTCCCCTGGGCAGAGCATTTCACAATGGGATGATGTAATTTTATGAGTCATGCAGTGAGACTTGATGGCCTATTAGCAGAAGATATTCCCTGGAGGGAGTTATCAGGGATGAGTCATGGAAGAGATAAAGAACAGTGCCCCACCTGTTTTTAACAGCTTATGAAAATGGTGATAGAATACATACTTTTGGTTACATTTTAAATTGTAGCCTAAGACATTATCTACCCCTTATTCTATTACCATCTACATCATACCTAAATCAATACCCTCTTTAAACTCAACTTATATATATGCACAATAAAACTTTACACACAGTTCTCACTTAAAATTAGGTCTCCTTGTGATACACAGCGAGTTTCCCCATCTTTCTGTATCACCTACCAAGTGTAACCAGGTCCTTGAGCAAAAACAATCCCACGGATGGGTTTGCCTTTGCCTGAGATGGGACTAATCCCAATAGTCTTTTTTAAAATACTTCTTATGTATACCACAGAAACTTTATCTCCATCCACTGTGTGCAATGGTTCAGACTGGGCAGGACCAGCTGGATTGATGGAGCCTCGTGTGTTGACTATCCAGGTGGCTTTTGCTAAATTCACTTCCCAATATTTGAAGGTCCCCCCAAGTGCCTTCAGGGTGGTGTTTAGTAGTCTGTTGCACTGTTCAACTTTCCTGGCAGCTGGTGCATGACAGGGGATATGCTATATCCATTTGATACTATATTCTCTGGCCCAGGTGTTTATGACGCTGTTCTTGAAATGGGTCTCATTGTCTGACTTGATTCTCTCAGGGGTGCCATCTCTCTATTGGGCTTGCTTTTCCAGGCCCAAGATGGTGTTCTGGGCAGTAGCATGAGGCACATGGTAGGTCTCTAACCATCCATTGGTGGCTTCCACTATGGTCAGCACGTAGCACTTGCCTTAGCGGGTTTGGGGAAGGGTGATATAGTCAATTTGCCAGGCTTCTCCATACCAATACTTTGACCATCGTCCACCGTACCACAGAGGCTTGTCCCGCTTGGCCTGTTTGATTGCAGCACGTCTCACAGCTGTAGATGACTTGTGAGATACTGTCCATAGTTAAGTCCACCCCTCGGTCATGAGCCCATCCGTATGTTGCATCTCTCCCCTGATGCCTAGAGGCATCATGGGCCCAACAAGTTAGAAATAATTCTCCCTTGTGTTGCCAGTCCAGATCTACTTGTGATACCTTCACCATGGCAGCTTGATCCACCTGCTCATTGTTATGATGCTCTTCATTAGCCCAACTCTTGGGTATGTGTGTATCCACGTGTTGAACCTTCACAGTCAGTCTCTCTACCCAGGCGGCGATGTCCTGCCAAATCTCAGCGGCCCAGATAGGTTTCCCTCTGCGCTGACAGTTGGCCTTTCTCCAACGATCCAGCCATCCCCACAGGGCATTGGCTACCATCCACGAGTCAATGTAGAGAGAGAGCCTCGGCCACTTCTCTCATTTGGCAATATCCAAAGCCAGCTGGATGGCTTTCAGCTCTGTGACTTGACTCAGTCCACCTTATCCCTCAGTAGCTTGTGCAACTCACTGTGTGGGGCTCCATACATCAGCTTTCCATTTTCTATTTGTCCCTACAGTTTGGCAGGAACCATCAGTGAAGAGGGCATATCGTCTTTCACTCTCTGGTAGGTCGTTATATGGTGGGGCTTCATTGGCACGTGTCACTTGCTCCTCCTCTTCTTCAGAAGATAATCCAAAAGTTTCACCTTCAGGCCAGTTTGTTATAATTTCCAGAATCCCAGGGTGATTAGGATGTCCTATCCAGGCTTGTTGTGTGATCAGCACAATCCACTTGCTCCACATGGCGTTGGTGGCATGATGGATGGAAGGAACCTTTCCCTTGAACATCCAACCCAGCACTGGTAATCGGGGTGCCAGAAGCAGCTGCGCTTTGGTGCCAATTACTTATGAGGCAGCTCAAACCCCTTCAAAAGCTGCAAGAATCTCTTTCTGGGTTGGGGTATAGCTGGCCTCAGATCCTTTGTATCCCCAACTCCAGAACCTGAGTGGTCATCCTCGAGTCTCTCCAGGTCCCTTCTGCCAGAGGCTCCAGGAAAGACCATTCTCCCTGGCTGCAGTGTAGAGCACTTTCTTCACATCCTGCCCCGTTGTGACTGACCCAAGGGCTACTGCATGGACAATCTCCTGCTTAATTTGTTCAAACGCTTGTTGTTGTTCAGGGCCCTGCTGGAAATCATTTCTCTTTCATTTCACTGTCTCGGTTTGGAGACAAATTCTAGGAGAAAAATGCTCAAAAAATTAGTGTTTTTCTCTAAAGAGAGAGGGCTTCAATAACGCGCTTTTCTTCTGCCAGTGAGAGAAATGGATATCAGGGGATGAAAGTGAAAAAAAAAGGGAAAACTGTTTATTAACAAAGCAAGATACCCGCAAAGCACAGGGAAAAAGAAAATTGAACCTTACACCCCACCCCCACCTCACTGTGTGGCTGAGAGGCAAAGATGGCGACTGACCATCTTTGTCTCTGTGAGGGGAGGAGAACAGAGTTCACAAAGCGGCTGGGAACCTGTTGGATTTCTGGCATGGGTCTTCTTCTTGCAGCTGGCCAAGTTGGTGGAGTTTAATGTCCCTTCTTTCTCTGACTCGGTCTTTCCAGGGTTTGGACTGGCCAGAGCGGCCCTGCAGGCTCCCTGGGCTAGAGAGAGAAAAAACAACAACAACAACAACAAAAACAACTGCCAAAAAAATTTGCCAGTGAAAAGCTTCCAGGCCAGGGGAAGGAAAAAAACCCAAGAAACCAGAAGCTTCTTGCCTAAGTTGGAGAAAATTAATTCAGTAAAAATAGGCAATGAAGTAACAATCCGTGTAGCCGCCAACCACACTGGAGAGAGAGAGAGATTGAACAGAGCCGGCAGGCAGGAGCCCAAGGCTCCTTGCATTCCCCCCCCCCTGGTCCATCTTAAAGCTACAGTAGTTGTTTTCTGAGCATAAAGCAGACAGAGAATAAAGCATCATCATAAAATCACCCCAAGACAGTCACAAGATAAAGAGGGTTTACAATCGTGCGGTACTCCAGGATATGCATCCTCCAAAAGCCCATAGCTCCTAGAAAAGCCTGAATTTTCTTCTTGTTGGTCAGCAAGGACATAGTGGTGATTTTGTTGATTATTTCTGTCAGGATCTGACAATGTCCATCTTGTCACGTGACTCCTAGACACTGAATTTCTTGAGCAGGTCCCTTAACCTTACTTTGCCTAATGGCAAAACTAGCTTTCAGCAGAATTTGGATGATCTTCTCTCCTTTCTCGAAGACTTCTCCTGCTGTGTTCCCCCATACAATGATGTCATCTATATTCTGTAGATGTTCCAGAGCCTTGCCCTTTTCCAATGCGGTCTAGATCAGTCCATGGCAGATGGTGGGACTGTGCGTCCACCCCTGGGGCAGCCGGTTCCAGGTGTACTGCAAGCCCCTCCAGGCGCAGGCAAACTGGGCCCTGCACTCTGCTGCCAAAGGAATGGAGAAAAAGGCATTGGCTATATCGATGGCTGCATACCACTTTGCTGCCTTGGACTCCAGCTCGTACTGAAGCTCCAGCATGTCTGGTACAGCAGCACTTAATGGTGGCATGACTTCATTCAGGCCATGGTAATCTACCATCAGTCTCCATTCTCTATTGGACTTATGCACTGGCCATATAGGGCTGTTAAAGGGTGAATGAGCCTTGCTGACCACCCCTTGGCTCTCCAGTTCACGAATCATCTTATGGATGGGAATCACAGAGTCTCTGTCAGTGTGGTATTGCCGGCGGTGTACTGTTGCTGTGGCGATTGGTACTTGTTGTTCTTCCACTTTCAGCAGTCCCACAGCAGAGGGGTTATCTGAGAAACTAGGCAGGGTATTCAGTTATCTGATTTCTTCTCTCTCTAGAGCAGCTATCCTAAAAGCCCAACTATGGCCTTTTGGGTCTTTGAAATACCCACTCCTGAGATAGTCTATGCCGAGGATGCATGGGGCCTCTGGCCCAGTCACGATGGGTTGTTTCTGCCACTCGTTCCCAGTTAAACTCACTTCAGCTTCCAGTATGGCCAGCTGCTGGGATCCTCTTATCACCCAAGAAATAAAAATGGATTCCACTCCCACATACCTTGATGGCATCAGGGTACATTGAGCACTGGTGTCAACCAAAGCCGTATATCTTTGTGGGTCAGACGTGCCAGGCCATCGGATCCACACAGTCCAATAGATCCGGTTGTCCCTTTCCTCTACTTGGCTAGAGGCAGGGCCCCTCTAATCCTGGTCATGGTACATGTTGCTCTCCTCCTGTAAATATGTTCCTGAGGTCCCTTCAAGAGAATAGGTCATATTATTATTCCTATACCGTCTGGAGTTCTGTCCATGAGAGACTGGAGCAGCATTGACGCTAGATGAACTTCTTGTGGTAGATGTTTCTCTTTTCAATTTATGTACTCAGGCTGCTAAGGAGGAGGTGGGTTTTCTATGCCACTTCCTCATGTCTTCTCCATGCTCCTGAAGGAAAAACCAGAGGTTACCTCATGGAATGTATCCGCTCTCCTTGGCTGGGGGACGTCTGCTCCTAATGGCAGAGACTCTTGTTGGTTCTGATGAGATGCGGTACATTTCTTCCTTAACTTCATTTTTCAGTTTCTGATGGCCCTCTTCAATCAAGCTCCAGACTTGCTCAGCCAGCTTTGTGTCCACGGACAAGACATGGGTGCGTAACAGGACGGTAACAGTGTCCTCGTAAATTCTCAGTTTGTTGACCAACGCGCCCACCTTGTCCTCTCCTTCCCTCCATTGCAGCATTGCTAGGTAATGGGATTACAGCTCTGGTCCAAGCCGCGTGAATCTCAACTGCATTTGTGACGTGCACTGGACACCATCTGGGCT
>WAAE01015871.1:0-47702 GCA_013400495.1 Nicator chloris | reverse complement strand
ATCATATCTAATATGTGTTTTTATTTCTTCTCTCTTCCTGATGTTTTTAAAAATAGTTTGGATTTTTTAATTCCTGCTGTGATGAAGAAAAAATAATGTTAAAGCAGTGCTGCAGTATCACAGTGGTTGTACACACAGCAGAGCACCAAATTAATTCACAGCATCTGTAATGTTTCATCACCCAAGGGGAGAGATACACAAAGAAAATCAGTACCATCTAAAAGCAATTTCTGAAGCAATTTCTTCTGCAGAGTTTGTCATGTAAGAGACAATGAATCTGATAAACATCAACACATATCATCAGACCGTTCAGGGTATGAGTATGAATAAAGTTTTAAATTAGAAGAGGACCAGAAGAGAAAGATAGAAATGTGTGCGCAGAAGAATATGAGAGATGTCTGGCATAGATACTGGACAGAAACCAGTGTTCTAGGTTCTGCAACGTCAGCTATTTCTATGAAATTGGTGTAAAACAAGGAAAAGTCCCCCTCAAGATCACATTATGATAGTTTCTCTCCCTCTATGACAAAACTAATATAACGGCACTTTTCTTTTGGCATAAATTTTGTTTTCTAAACAGTAAAACCAACGCGTTAAAAATTATGAACTGTCAAAAGTATTAGATTGTGTAAAACAACAAATGTCATAAATATTATTTGCATTATATTCTGGTAAAAAACAAATTGATGCAAAGAACTGAGCATTTGAGGGGTGTATTCATTTGCTAAATGGGTAACTGAAGCACAATAATTTAGGTTTTCAAAAATATAACAGGAAATTGGAGGCTAAACTTGAATTTAATTGATGATGATAGGAAAAATTTTCAACAGATGTCAATAGGGAGTTTAGACAAAGTCTAAAGGGAAAACACACAAACAAGCAAACACAGAATCCCCTCTTGGAAACTTAGGTGTTTTAAAAACCATTGCTGCCTCTATTTGTGTCAATTATGTAAGCAAGTAAAGCTACACTACTGGATATATTGAAGGTAATGTTACTTTGGCTGTTCTGAGCATATTAGGCATAAGTAGAATCATTCAAAATGCACAAAACAAGACTCCACTTAGATAAGTCCCCCACAGGGCCCTATTTAGAAAATGTATTCAGAGCAAAATTAGTATAAAGACAACACAGATTATGGTATCATGCATAAGAACAGCAGCCCCAGTAATTTCAAAGCACAGCAAAGAAAGAGAAGCAACAAACAGAAAACCTGACTCTGTGGCCCACTGATGACAGCATCTCTGCTGTAAATAGAAAAAATTGTTTGCTTCAGGGAGTGCTTATACATCTTGTACTTAGCCATGGGGTAAAGTGCAATATATGTAAGCAAGTACTGGAACCGAACACTGTAATCTAGGGCTTTTAGTGGCTAAATGCTCTGAAAAAACATCATTAAATCACAAATTTTATTTTGGGTCCATCAGTCTGATAGTCTTAATAGCACAGCTTATCAACAAAATGAGCCTACTTTCACCAAAAAAGGAAGTCCACGTTTGCTCCAAGACTTGTTCTTAGTTAGGTGATAGGTGCTACTGGAGAACAAGGTGAGGGGGTTCTGTGGCAAGGAATGCTTGTTTTCTAATTTTCCGGGACAAATATGATGACTGATTTTGTATATTGTAATGACAGTAGAAGCAATGATCATCACAAAACCCATTTCTTTCTTCTTCACTTAGCCTACAACCAGGTGATCTGAGCAAACCTCCTGCTTAAAAACATACTCAGGGCTAGTGTATTAAACTATATGTCTAAACAGAGATTAGAAATACATTAAGCATTTGATTGCTGCATTTTAAAACAGAGAATAAAATCAAGTTCAGTAAGAAGACTAACAACTCAACAAGCAAGTCAGAATCCACATGGACAGAAATTCTGAGCTTAAATGGGAACAATGAAATACTGACTCTTCTTTATTGCCCATGTGAAAAGGGCAACAGTTTCCACTGTAGGCAGATCAAAGAGACTTCGGTTATGAAAAAGAGACTTTAACTGTAAAGAAGGAACCTTAATTATCCTATTTAGACTGAACAAGTATGATAAACACAGTGAAAAAACCAGAGTACTAGAAAACAGCAACGACTTTTAAAAGAAATCTTTAGGTTAAAGAGATCAAATGAAACCCTAGATTTAGGCATGAGAGACATGTAACAACTGGCTTGACATCTTTAAGAGGTGCTATGAAAATGGTCATAAAGGAAACATCATGACTTTCATAAAAGGAATTCACCCTTACAGACCTACTAGAATTCTCTGAGGGGTCCAACAGATGCAGGAACAAAGATCACCCGTTTCACACAAATTACCTGGTTTTTCTAAAATGCCTTCACAACTTGCTCACGAAAGGTTTTGAAAGGAACTAAACAGCTCTCTTATAAAAGGAATGTCAGTGCACAGATAAATAATTGATTGGGAGATAGGGAAGTAAAGTGCAGGAGTGGAGAAGGGCCACTGGGCAATTTTCACTTTGGTTTGTTATGCTTAACTCTTGGAAAACAGGGTGAGGAACAGAGTCATGAAGTGTTCTACAAATTTTTTTTTTTTTTTTTTAATTTCAGAGCAGATGGACAAGAAAAATGAGAACAACTAAAGGTGAGTGACTTACAAAGTGAATGACTACCCAATAAAACTTCAAGTACACGTCATCATGTCTAAAGAAATTCCATCTGGGAACAAAAGTATTTACCTCATGAAGAAAAAGGTAACTCTGAGACCGCCTTGGAAATGTGATTATAAAATAGAGGTCTATGAGAAATGTCAGCTTACTGTTTAACATCAATCAAAACACCCAAATCAAATCCTATGAAGTATTTCAAAAGACAGAGGGAAAAACAGAATGTAATTATGCTTCATAATAAATCCCTTGTTTACCTACCTCCTGCATATTGGTTCCATCTCAAAACTTGTGCAAAAGCTTAGAGAGGTAAATCCAGGGCAAGAAGAACGATCAAAGTTGTGGAATACATTCTCACTGGGAATGGCTAAGTGGACTGTACTTTTTCACCTGTAAAAGAGCTGAATCCCAAATAAACAATAGATTGAAGAGAATTGGTTTTCTGTCTCTCATCTAAGAGTAGAATTTATTGTATTAAGCCAGTAAGATCCAAATTGAAGAGAAATATAAGGAAATGATTCTGCAGGCAACATGTGGATGAAGCAGAATTCCCGGGCACAAGACTTTTTCAGTGTCATCTGTTTGTTTGGGTTTACAAACAATTTAGATCTGTTCCTGCATGCAGTGAGAGTTACTCTATGAATACCTAACTCAGAAATGCAGATGTGGGTTTAACATGTGTGAGTGCATTTGCATATATAGAATATGTATGTCAGGGAAGCAAATGGAAGAGGGAAACCTATATATATGTTTTGGAATGAGCTACAATTCTTTGCAAAAAGCTCACATGCATAGAAGCAACAACATGTAGATAGCTCCTAAAAGAATCTGCCTAGTTTATCTCATGTTAATATGTCTGCGGGAACGCATTCCCATTCTTCCTTTAACTTTATCAATTTTGAAAGTTACAAATTCACCAGATGAAACAAAAATCCTGTCAATCAGTGTCAGCCCACGTACTATTCTAAATTTTGAATCAGAAGCAGAACTTTATATCCAAGTTCCACCTTCTTTAAAATTCCTACTCTTCTCATTTTCTCAAATGAGAAAAGGAAATAATTGCCTTTCTGAGGAAGTCAGCTGGTTTCCTCCTCAAAAAAAAGAGGTTGAGCACAAGGGAATGGGCAATATCTTATTCTAAAAAATCAGTGGTGGGGCTGGAAATTTATCGTCTTTGGCTTTCCCTTACCCTAGACTGATTGATTATTATTTTATATTGATCTCTGTATAAAATATTTACTCAGAACTGTTTCTATCAAATTTTCACAAAGATATTTCAGCCATGACATAACTGCCAGCCTAAAATGCATATGCAGTTGTAAATGTCATAGGCTTAGAATCATATTTAAATACAAGACAGCTAGCCTTCTAAATTTCCACTTTTGTTCTTTGCTTTTGGATTTTTCAACTAGAAATCTGATCACACAAGCACAAACACATGTTGATTTTCTATTAAATGTCCTTCATGTTTATAGACAGGAAATGTGCCTATATTACCATCTGAAAGATCTGAAGAAAAATTTCCATAAACACACAACCAATTTAACATTTCATTTCTCATTCCATTCTGTTTGAAAATTAGTATTTAAAACACCACGTCCCTCTACAATGTATGGTTTAAGATGACCTCCAGCAGCAAGCCCAGCTCTAGTACTTAATTTCAAATGTTTCTATAATATTTTTTCCACCTTTATTTAAAATATTGCATTCCTTTCTGAAATTATTTCATTCTTCTATGATTAAAACTTTCACCAGACCGTTATGGTACTTTTCAATGTTATGAGCCTCAAACACATTTCATGTTGAGAGGTTAGAAAATTCCATTGTCTTAATTGGAGGGAGGACCCTGTGATGAATCAATTATATTTCTCTGACCAATGTTATCCTTATAAAACTACATGAAACTTGTCAGTCATAATAGAAAGACAACTTTTTTCAGTTCTTAAAAAATGTTGTATCTAGGAAAAAGTTGGTTACTATACTGAAAATACCCTAAAAGCAAATACACAAAGCTCAACAAGAACAAGCTATACCTTGGATTCCAACATCAGCATGTTTTGTAATCACTCAAAATGTTTGAAATAGAAGTGTGTGAAATATGCATGCTTGTGCTTGAGTGTTTTACTGCTTAGCTACATGCATCTTTTATCCTCCATTGAATGTATCATAGGCAGAAGATACTAAAGTAATGTTTATCCTAAATAAAAGTCATCCAACCAGCCATTTTTGTATAACACATACTGGGCTACAGTGTTGTATGGTAAACATTTTCATAGTTCAAGTTTCAAAAAAAAAGTCTGTGAATAGCAATGCACAACCCACCAAATAGGAAAAATGTAGATGGCCTATAATTTAGTACACTAAACAGTTGAATGGAATAGTGAGAAAGCCTGGCAGACAGCGTTATTCAGAAATCATTCTAGATTTTCATTGTTAGCAATTATGAGGATTGTCTCTCAAGTTCTCATTTTATGATTCTCAAAAGATCAGAGAAATAATAAGTTCATGTTAATATGATATATTTACATTATTATATACATGGCTATGTATGCATTTATTAGCCTAATACTGGTACATTTTAAATGATCATAAAAATAAGAAAAGGTATTCCAGCCTGATGCTGGCATAACTTTTTTTTTCTGTATAAACAAGTAATTATTTCTCTCTAGGGTTCCATTTTAATCAACATTTTTCTAGATCTGCCATAATCCAGGGATCAAAAATTTTCACCTTGTGAACATCATAAAGATTATCACACTGAGGTATCTTCATTGTCCTGCATAGTGAAACTTAAAAGAGTCAGAAGAAAATTAAGACCAAGCTGAATATTCCGTGTCTTGATAGGCACATGGGAATGGAAAAACTTGAAGCTAAATAATACTAGCCTAGGGATATTCTGTTTGATATTATAATGTGTATTTTATATATTATCCATTTGTCCCAAAATATCAACCGAGGGAAAAGTTAGTTAACAGTTAGAGAAAAAGGGGAAATTGTAGACTGTAGTTTCCCAAAATTGCAAAATTTTCTCTGAAGTTTAAACTTTATATAATGCAGAGACTGAATTTGTCAAGTCAAATGATATGAGTTGTTCTGGTTATTGATAGCATATTTTTGTACCGTATTTTCAATGTGTGAGGGGTCTTCTCCTGGTTCTTTAATCTGAGAGTTAAAAATCTGTTTGGTGTGAGGAAGAAGAAGAAAGACATATTCAGCCATCAAGGGTGAGGCGGACAACAAGGGTTTACTGAGATGAACATTAAAGAAAAATTTAAAAGTGCCAAATAAAAAAAAAAGCTTAAGAGCAAATTAGGTAAGCTCAAGAACAGCATGTTCATGTTTGCTTCTGCTCCACAGAAACATTTAGTCTCTTCTCAAGATACGATGTTTTTTTCTTGTAACTTCTGCTCCCATTGAAATGTTGGTGTGCAGTAGCTATGGAGTGTTAACCAGCTCCATCCCAGATCATTTTGTTATGCAAAGGAAAAATGAAATCTGTTTTCAAATACTGAGCTTCCATTAACTGAAAACATATTATTAATTTATGGCAGGTCCTGCCAGACTGCATGGAGGGATGGTCGAAAACAAAGAATAGAAACAATTGAACCTAAAGGTTCACCTTTTAATAGAAAACATAAATTAATATTTTTAATCAATTTTAAAAGACCTAGAATGGTCCTTTTTTTGCATCAGATTTCCATAACAATTAAATATTGCAGAAAAACAGCCTGATCACATTTCATTAGAGTAAAGTCAAACAGAGTTAAGTTAAAGACAAAATTAGAACTGTTATAAAGACATGAAGAAAACTGTCTTTTGATCAATTTTTCCATTATAGTTCCGAGTTACTCAAGTGGCATACTAAAGGCCAAATACCAAAACACCCTAATTAACACTGTAACATTTTTCTTCATTGCAATTTGGCATTCCATTTCTGAAACAGAAGGTGAGTACTTCTTCCTTTTTTCCTTTTTCTCCCAACATGATCAGTCTGAGGCTATGACAGCAAACTTACTACAAATTGTCTGCAAGTAGCTGTGCTGTCCTGAAAAGGGAGTAGGAGAGGAATTGTCTCTGAAATTTATTTCTCTGATTTCCTTTTGCTCTGGGCAGGTAGAAAATTTGCTGTGACCTCTAGAGGCACAAATTATGATGTTAGTTTAGCTGTGCTTGTTTTGTGATTTGGGTCAGAGTGGCATTGTGTCTCAACTCCGTTTTCTCTGCTTCTCCTGTTGGCTGCAGTGCGTGGATAGCAACCACTTTTTTATGCACCCTGTTCACGAGGCGTAAAGAATTCAGCCTTTACTCAGGTTACTTTAAGGGCATGTAAAATAAATGACAAAAGAAGTGTTAAGAATTGTGTAGCAGCTAACAAGACAGTGTACATATTCACAGCACTGACACACCAATGTCTGTTTTTACTGTCATTGTCAGAGCAATGCACTTTTCAGTAGGGGTTAAGACAAAAAGTATTAGCTACAATGAAGACATGAAAGCAATAAAAGTGCAGTAGGACTCCTCAGTATTGCCTGCCAGATCATAAAACAGTACTTCTAAGACTAAGTCCAAATATAACTCTGACAGGGTTAGCTATGACAAGCTATCAGAATACACAAGGAAAATTGGAACACTCTTTCCTGACATCTAAATAAAAAGGATTCCTGCAAGAGTACCTTCAGATCCACTAGTGCAATGTAATGACAATTTTTTACTAATGGGAAATGTACTTATTTAACTTTAATTTGCAAGATATGAACAAATTTTTAAGAGACAATCCTTTGGTTTGGGGAAAGAAGCTTAAAAATATCAATTCACTGCAGGACTGAAGAATCGGGAGTTATTGTTGAATATCAACTGCTTGGTGGATGAAAAATTGGTTGGATGGTCACATCCAGGGCATAGTGGTCAACGTTGCAATGTTCCAACATACATCAGTGACAAGTGGTGTGTGTCAGGGGTCAGTACTGGGACTGGAACAGATGATGCCTTCACCAGTGGCATTGGCAGTGGGATAGAGCCCATGTTTGCAGATGACGCCAAGATGAGTGCTGCAGATGACAAGCCTGAAAGACAAGATGCCATCTGGAAGGACCTGGACAAGCTTGAGGAATGGGTACCTGGGAATGTCTTGATGTTTAACAAGGTGCTGCTCCTGGGTTGGGGTAACCCCTGGAATCAATAGGGGCTAGGGAATGAAGAGAGGAAGAGCAGCCCAGCCCTGGGCTGCATCCAAAGCAGCCTGGCCAGGAGGGTGAGAGAGGAGATTCTGCCCCTCTGCTCTGCTCTGCTGTGGTGAGACCCCACCTGCAGAGCTGCACCCAGCTCTGGGGCCCCCAGCACTAGAAGGACATGAATCTCTAGGACAGAGGCCAGAGGAGGGCTGTAAAGACAATCAGGAGGCTGAAGCACCTGTCCTACAAGGAAATGTCAAGGGAATTGGGATTGTTCAGACTTGAGAAGGCTTCAGTGTGACCTAATTGCATCCTTTCAGTACATAAAGGGGGCGTATAAGAAAGATGGGGACAAACATTTAGCAGGGCTGCTTGTGACAGCTCCAGAGGTAAAGGTTTTAAGCTACAAGATAAATTAGATATAGGGAAGTTTTTTACAGAGAAGGTGGTAAAACACTGTAACAGGTTACCCAGAGAAATAGTGGATGCCTTGTCCCTACTCATTGCAGGGCAATTGGACTAGATGACTTTTAAGGTTCTCTTTCTGCCCAAAATGTTCTAGGATTCTATGCTTTTTAGAACCATTCAATAATATAACTCAGAATTTTAAAAGATCTCTCAAATGTTCTGATTTTTATTAGTGACCTTTCCATTTTTTCCTTGCTATATCAAACCCTTAGATATGTCTGTGACTTGCATAATGCCGTTGTTTAATTGCATTTTTACCTTTTTTCTTTTTTTTTTTTTATCTGGAGTTTAATGTTACTCAGTTTTATGCACCTTACTGAACCACTCAGACTTTGCAGGCTCCCTACACAGTCACTAAAAAATGTTAGTCATCAATAAAATTATATGGAACAAAATTCTAGGACTGCTCTTCTTAGTAAATTCTCTTAGCTGTCTGCTGTGGTAAATATTTCAGATTGAGGTTTCTCTATATGTATTTATTTTCCTGCAAATATTTACAATAAGTAGATTTTGTGGCACAAAATCCTATGGCAACAATTATTACCTTTTTGGTAGGAGCAAGGTCCTATTTCTATCAGGTTCAGAAGCATTCAGTATAATAGGCATTGACACCTTTTAAAGTCTCTTGTGATGCCACCATTCCAGGATTTTTTTTTTTTTTAATTTTGAGTTTAAGAAAGTTTTATCTGAGAATAAGCCATTCTTCTGGAGAAATTTTTTCACATACATAATCAGAATTAGTTCTAGGGGAGACAAGGATATTTACTATGTCTAAAAAAATAAAAGATTGTCTGTTTAAAAGATGCACAACTAAAATACTTGGATGAATTTCAGTATCATACTATGTATTTCATAATATCAAATAGATTAATCTTATACAAAATCAACATTGATTACAGTTAGTTATACTATAAAAATTAATGAAGTTAATAAACCCATTTTCGCTGTTGACAACTACAGAAAATCAGTGTATTCCAATGGCACTTAATATACAATTATCAAGAAACTGAGTATCTTTGGACTTTTTGACTCTAAAAGCAGGTGTAATTATTAATAATTTCATCTGAATCAGATATTGGTCTTGACACACAAATAGACTCTCAAAATGTCCAATTCTGATACCTGTGATACCTGCAATCTCTCTTCCAACAAATTCTNTTTTTAACAAATGGTCACTGAATTTTGTAACAAGCTTTTGGAAAACAGATAGATATCAGCTCTGTGAAGTCTGCATTGTGGGTCAGCTGGCCGTCACTGCTTTGATAGGAAAAGCTCTCTGCAGCTGAGGAACAAACCTTCGGAACGGCCACCAGTGGTGTGGCAAGGCTGCCTCACTTGTTGTTCAGTGCCTGCCCGCAAGAGAAGTCCTCACCCCCACCCCTTTCCTTCAGCACCTTCTTTCAGTGACAGTGACAGATGCAGTGTGGCTTCTCACACGTACAGTGGATGATCTATATATTCTGTTAACACTTCATCTGGGTCACTGAAGGAGTGAGGATGCTGAGGTGAAGGTCCAGCAACATAACAAACACATTTATCTTACTGTTACATCATGTTGTAGACTGTCAGAGTATTTGAACTTTTCCAGTACTCTTCTTCCTCATCAATATCCTTTGACTCTCAGCAACAATCAAAAACTGTTCAGCTCTAGGCTGAACAGAAATATCAACACCTTGGTGCATTTTTTCCATCTCTATATGATTTTATAGGCTAATAATTGCTTTGTTTCTCATGTCATTTCTGATATAATCTGAGAGTATATAAACTGAAAAACGTACACATTTCTTCCACTTTTATAGGTGCTGATAGCTCAATTTTATTACCTGCTGCCTGTTTTCCACATGACTGCCAATATATTTGGTTTTTTTCCTGTTCAGATTTTTGTTCCAGACTTCATTCACGGTGAAAAAAAAATCTTTCTCTTGCTACAGAACACAGATTAAAAAAAGCATACACAGTTCCTAGCCTAAGAAAATCGTAAGGAAGGAAGCTTAGAAAACCCAAAGAAGACCAAGAAACTTCTCTGACTTCAACGAACTTTGTAACAGCTGCCCACTGGCAAGATAGGAAAGTCTGAAAATTCCTCCTCCATGATATATTTGCTTTTGGGTAAGAAGTTTAATATTTTCTAGTCCACTAGAAAAAGTAGAAACAAAAATCATTTCACTAGACACAACTTTTAATATCCATATTCATATCACCAGCTGACTTTTACTACTTGGTTGCAGCTCCTTAAACTCTATGTAACTTTGGAACATATATCAAAATTCGACCAACAAATTTGTTTGGAAGCTGCCCCTTGAATGATTGAGTATTACTGAATAGTAAGGGAAAATTATCAGAAAGGAGCATAATACATTAAAGGCATCACACTCTTTAAATGCCTGTAAAGTCATTACTAAAATATTCCGAGTAATTCTAGACTCAGTAATTTAATAAAATTCAGAAAAATCTTATTACAATCAGAAAAGTTTATGCTGAGCAGTGAAGATGCAAAGTAATTCATCCTAATAGTGAGGAAATTACTTACTATCAAAGATTACCAACCTAAAACATTTCCAATTATGTTAGTACCATGGTTAGTACCAAAAAAGAAATCAAGCTTTAATACATAGCAAATATAATCAGCATTTAATGTACTGTAGCAATTCTGAGTTGTCATGAAAATTGTTAAGTTTGAGAAGGTGATAGTTTGAAGTTATTTGCCAAAGCAATTATAAAATATTTGCCTAAGCTATTCCCTCAGTACTTTTTTCCTCTGCCTTCTCTATGTCAATTTTAAAAGGAAGGGACAGAAGAGTAAGGTTGCCATTTGAACATCAATCAATAGAGTCCATTGTAAAAAAAAAACAGATAACCAAAATTTCAGCTTTAAAAACTGTCAAATTCTTGTAACCTGGGGAAAAATTATGAAAAAAGAAAACCAAACAAAACCTAAAACCTCCATTATATTGTTGTATCAACCAAATGTAATTTTTTCAATTTTAAGCAAAACAAAGTGTAATTCGAAGTGTCTGAGCTTTTCTGGCTTTCCTCTTTGGTCTTGGCTATTTTAGACTGTCTCACCACCTGATGCCTCTCTGGGTCAGCAAGACAGTTGAGCTCTTTCTGGTTTTCCCTTATATTTTTCTCTCCACTCCACCTGAAAATACTCAGCTGGTGAGTTGGAAATTACTTTCAGAATGAAATAGGAAGCACAAGGAAGGTAATGAATGGAAGCAAGAATGGAAGCAATAATTACAAGTTGATTTTACGTAAACCAGAAACAGACAGTGTAGTTTTAAAGTGCAGGCCTAGATGCTGATCATTACCACTGCAGGAAGGAGGTGCAGAACCTGGACCAAAGCTCTTGGAAGAGGAATTTTGTCTATAATTGTTCAATAGCTCAAGGAGGTGAACCAACTTAACTTTTAGAATTAACTTCTAGGAGCTTACATCTACAGTAAATTAGTATGACAGCTGCCATTGGCAAACAGTTAGGAGGGAGAATTACTAAATAGTTTACTGTGGCAAAATGCCAAGGGAAAATCATTATAGGCAATGCTGTGTAAATGCTGCTAATGCACATAAGACAACTTTAAATAGACTGCAGTTTACAAGGGGTTTGATAATTTAAAACAAGTATACTTTCAGGCCAAAGCTGAGCAGTTGCTTATCTTACAGCAGAAGACATGCAATGTTACCACGCTGTACTACAAATCAGAAGTTAGAGAATTCCCTTGAAAAATGGAAATATTTTCTGTGCTCGCAGGGTTTCTCATTTATATGAAAAATAACTTATGTATGTCAGCTTGCATGAATGGACTGCCAAAATGAAACTCAGCGTTTCCTGAGTATTTCATCTAGATACCTTCAGCTGAGATTACATAGACAGCTTGTTCAAATTATATTTTTCAACAAGGAAAGAAAGAAAAAGAGACTTTAAACAAGACAGCTTTTTTTCTTCCTTTCCCCTGAGTTAAGTTGTATATTGGATTGGTGATTCCCACGATATTCGCTAATAAAATGCTACAGCGAAAAGAAGCACCAAAGTTGTTACCTCTCCCTGTCTGTCAAGAAGAAAAGCCAATATATTTTGTTTTCATATAAATGTAGTCTACATCAAAACAGGTAAGAATAATATTTAATACTAAATGCCCAGGTCCAATATGACTGACAACCTTATTTCCTATCTAGTATATGAGCTTCCTAACAACTTTGTTTCCTCTTCAAAATATTCTGAAAGGTCTCCCACTTCAAGCATGACTCTAAATCTACAAAGGTAAATACAGTGAGAGAAAGCGTGTCCAAATAAGTTTGTACATGCATCAGGAGACATTTGTGAAAAAGAGATACTACAGATTCAACAGCAGCAGAGAGTATGTGAATACAGCTAAGAATGAGGGTCTGATTTTTAACAAGCTTTTGCTTATACAAAAGAGTGCTAATTTTTCCGTTTAGGATTTAGATTTATGCCATATTCTCATAGGTTATTTTAATGGGAAGGCAAATTACAGGCATCCCTGTATTGAACTTT
This sequence comes from Nicator chloris, assembly GCA_013400495.1. Classification (NCBI taxonomy): domain Eukaryota; kingdom Metazoa; phylum Chordata; class Aves; order Passeriformes; family Pycnonotidae; genus Nicator; species Nicator chloris. The sequence goes on along the minus strand of WAAE01015871.1, from coordinate 34,933 downwards.
CAGACTTTCTGTCCTTGACTTCCTTCGTAAGGTCCCAGTAAATGAAAGTTCCCTGTACTTCCTGTGAAGTCTTATGACTGCATATGGAGCAAACAATTGAGATTTAGTCAGTTCCTGACTGCAGGAAAAAGTAATAGAACAACTAATTAGAATAATATTGCTTCACTAAAACTTTTCTCTTGGGAAAACACCCACGTCACCTTGTTTACACTTTTTTTTCAAGCACTGCAAGTACTGTGGATTCAGCTTGCTACTACACCTTCAGTAGTCTAAACTTTGCTTCTCAATTTGTTAGATACTAAAGTGTCCAAATGCAAAGGACACAGAATCCCTAAATCTCAGCAAAAAAAGACACAGATCCATAAGTCTATTCTCTTTATTCAATGATATGTTACCACATTTTAGGATTTTTAGGATTTGAATGTTTAACATTTTTGCCCATCACCATTTTCTGTTAAAGAAACCATATAATCAAAACATTCAAATTTTGTAGTACTAATAGAATATTGGTAATTTATTCAGAATTGTGCCATGAATATTCAAATCCGGAGAAGAAAGCACTCCTAGGAGACATTTGTTTTTCCTCTAAAATTCATAAATTTTAATTTTCCTTGAAGTACTTATTTTAGGACAAATCAAATTATTCTGAGAGTCAGGCACAATGCAGGAAAAAAAAATAGTCAAACCAGGCTTCCATTACACAGTCAATTCTATCTCCAAATACCTATTATACGCCTCAGGAGAAAATGCAAAATTAATAATAAAAAAAACCCACTGATATGGAGACAACAAAAGTGTGGAAATTAATAGAAAGGACAGTTTGAAAACTTTCTCAGAGTTATAGGATGACAGCTTTGCAGAATAAGGATATTGCAGGGTACAATGATATGCAATACACCTTGCATGTGGAACAAATCCTATTTTTGCCAGACATCGCCTGGATCAAATTGAGATTAAGGATGACACGTATAGTCATGCAATATGTCTTTTTCAGGGGAAGACTGTGAGAATAAAACTCTGTGCTTTTAAGTAAATGATAAGGTTCATGCCTGTTAATTCTAGCTCACATATTTTAATATTTTCATAGATACTCCAATTAACAAATATAAGAGGCATGGTCTTGTGTGTTCAAGAGTACTTTGCCTTTTGAAAGAATCTAATGTATAGGCATTATATGAATCCTCAATACAGCTGTTATCAATGAGTTTCCAGAGCAAGAAACATTATAGAAATGCATGTTTAACCGATTTTTTTTCAGAAAATGTAGAAGCAGGTGACATGAGTCTGACTGTCATTTCAGGGATTCATCGTTTCCTTCCAAATTGCAAAGCCGTTAGCATTCCCTGGAGTTCTCCAAAGCCAAAAGAATTATGAAGAGTCATATCAGGCAGTAAAAGGTGTAAAGGCCACAAGCAATAACAACTGAGTTATTAAGGCTGGAATGGTTAATAGGAGTATGATATTGGGAACCCTTTCCAAGCAAAAGTTTCTGGCTAGATGCACAATGTTCTTTGAAATATTTAAGGAAGAGCAAGCTGCTCAATGTGTAATTTATTTCTATTACCTTTTTGATAGATTTGACTTTCTATCTGGGTTCTCAGTCACAAAATATAAAATATTCCAAGAACAAACACACACAAATAAACAGCCCTGTGTGTCTTTCCTAAAAGTCACTAAAATTGTAACATTAATAAAATGTAAAGGATGACTGAAAAAGGATAAACTAAATACTAAACTGAAAGAGGATGGATTTAGGTTGAATATTAGAAAGAAATTCTTTGCTGTGAGGGTTTTGAGACACTGGAACAAGTTGCTCAAATGAGCTGTGGATGTCCTATCCCTGGAAGATTTCAAAGTCATGTTGGTTGGGAGTTTGAGCAACCTGGTTTAGTGGAAGTGCCCCTTCATGTGGCAGAATATTTGGAATTAAATGATCTTCAATGCCCCTTCCAATGCAAATGACTCCATGATTCTATGTTCCTCAAGATGAACAAAATAAAAATGATGTGTCAGTGACAGTTTCCAGTAAAAGGCATTTATTCAACATTCTTTTATGAACAGTTGTAATGTTTTTTATGTTATTTTAATATTCTATTCAAAGACATGCAATACCTTTAAAATCGTGTTTTGCCTGTGGATGAAAACCATCACATTTTTTAAAATTATGGGTTTTCCACTGAGTTTCTAAAGGTTCAGAAAGACTATTTGATGCTTGTAACACGCATATTTCAGGTACTCTTCTCAATATTGAGATAATGGTAATGGAATAAGAGCACAAAGAGGATAACACAATCCAGGGTGCAGGAAGAGCAATATCTGTGACATTAGTTTTGCACTAACATAAGCAGCATGGTGCTATTTAGAGCATCAATATTCCTGGGGACACGAGCCCTTTCCAGACCTAGACCTGCCTCACCACCGACAGCATTCAGCTGCTGCCACAGCAATGTTAAAACAGCAACTGTTTTAACAATGTGATAGTTAGAGAGTGAGAGAATGGCTGCTTGATCACCAGAGGACACTAGCCCCTTGCCTTCTTCACTTGAACGGGGACAGATTCATTGTCACCTTGATAACTTCTTTCAGTGTGCTGCATCTTAATTTCCATACCACTTCCCCATCTGTCATTATGATTTGGCTTGGAGATGTGTACAATAGCACATGGCTGTTTCTATAGATAGCAAGGGCGGTATGCTGGGTCCCTATTTAAAATTGAGCCTTGCATGGCTACTAAACTTTCACCAATCATATAAGGATGCATGCAAATTCACACCAGCCTTCTGATATAATTTCAAATACATGCAAAGTTATTTGCAAAAAGGTAATACATACCTAAACACACTGAGTCAGAAATCTACATTAAGAAATATATATTATTAACCATGTCTGTTTGTTCTGTGCAAATAGAGATTACTCATTCTGAGAAAAACAGAGTAAGTCCTTAAATCATTTGTTGTCTCATACATCCAATATATTGAATGAATTTCAAACTGTCCTGATCTCTAAATCAGGCAACAGAAAGTCATGTTGGTTGGGAGTTAGAATTGTAAAAAAGTTATTGTAAAAGAAAAAGACACTTGTTGAAAATTATTCTGATTATTGTACTTTTTGAATTGTTATAAACAGAACTGAAAGTATAATGTAATTCTAGTATAACGGTAATGCAACTGTAATATAAATTTTTTCAAAGGAAATAAATGACTATAGTACTCCTATGGACAGATTAAGAATGAAGTTTATATCCAAAAATTTTCTTTACCTTACAGTCATTACCTTATAAAGAAACTGCAAACTAATTCAACTGAGATCAAAAATGTTACTGAAATATTCTTGAGTAATTCCATGTAGAATTCCATAGGGAAACTATTTTAAGTGGGGAAACATTAATTTTGGTAGCATTTAAGAAATAAAACCTAACAGACTTGGGCTTTGCACAGGGGATTCTGCTTTACAGAAAAATAGAGTTTATAAACAGTCAGAATTGAAATGAACCAAGCAAGTATAAGATTGTATCAAAGGTTCTAGTGGTATATTTGTTAAAGTCATTTTCAGCAAGAAACTGTATTAAAAAAGAGAACCAAATAGTAAAGAAAATTTCATAAAAACAAAACATTTTTCGTAATGTAAAAATATATTTCTGAAAAACTCACCTCCCTGATTTGAGATTACATGAATCTTTGATAGCTGTTATGTTTTACAGTGCATATTTTTTGATGTTTATTCATTAAAAAAGGGGGAAAAGCACTACAGACAGACAATTATAAGAAGCCTGACATTTTAATAAAAACAGTATTATACATACTTCAATAAAAATATGATTATTTACTTGTCCTAGGACGTTTTCCTGACTTGACATCAAGGTCATCCGTTTTTATATCTCATCCAACAATACAAATTTTGTTGTTTTGTTTTTTTTTTTCCTGATTTAAAGTCTTGCCACCTACACCAAATGTTATTTTTATTCCTTAGGATCATACATAATGTAAGTATGTGTTGTATGGAATTGTATTTGAAAATAAAGTATACTGAAAATTCATCTTTAGTAACAGTTAACAACAATTAATAATTTTAAGGTTCTCAGTGTCCTCTATTTATTTGCCTTTTAAAGATGGTATATGAAAGACTGTTGTCTCAGTTTAAGATCTAGGTAGCATGGAATTTTGCATTCATTCAGAATATGTAGACTTTTAAAAAGATTAGTTATGCTATTTTTACATGTTCATGTCATAAAAAACCCAAGAATTAAGCGTACGGTGCTTATGTTTCTAATCTTTGTTATATCATTTTGAATTTGCCATTTAGTAATAGCAAGAGAAAACAAATAAGAGCAATGAATTATCAGGAGAAGCATGTGAGAAATCTGTACTGTTACAATTACAACTGATAGTTAACTCTATCCTGTCTCACCACTGAAAAACACATCCCACTGCAAAACCAGTGAAATGCTGGGGGCACACTTGGAAAGACAACAGTAGAAAGTGAATACTTTGGGATGGAAATAATCCAGACTGAACATGTCCCCCTTATTATTTAGGGCGTTTTCTGGATTAGTCTTGTAGATAATTAGGGACATAAATATTTTTTTAAGTATATACATTGTGATGTTATCTTTAGAAATACACAACCACTGCCTCTTCAACAATGGTAGCTCCAATTCTGTTTTTCAACAGAAGAATAATAGATTACGATAACATAGTAATTATGATTACTATTCCATTTAAGAAGACTGTTTCTGTGGGAAAGAAATAATAAGTACACTGGGTGACAAGAAACAGTAGATAAAGCTAAGAATAAAACCAGCAAAAATGGGGAGAATAGCAATGTTATTAAAGCGCACAATCAATTGCAATGCCAGCTAAAGAACTGATTGACCAATCTTTAAAAATCAGTTTGAAAAGGAATTTCTCTATGCAATCCTTTGGAGTTCTAGGTAATGGGAAATAAATCCCTCTTGGATTTTATCCTTAGTCTTTAGATTTTAACTGACTAGTTTTTCATTTATTAAACCTCTTTTAAAAAAAGAATGTTTAACTTTATCAAACCTTATTGCTCATCTCTGAAATTTGTGTATTTTCATAGGAGAATGGAAAAAATTCCAAGCCACATGGAAAAGCTTTAGTATATTTTAATTTTAATTAATTCATACTCCCAACTGTCAGTTTTAAAAGTAAACCACTCAGAGCTCCTTGAATTTAAAGCTAGACACCACTTTAATGATGCTTTGAAAAATTCACATAACATTATGATACAGTAATTTCACTCTCTGCCAAAGCCAATGATGAACAGTTGCTGAATGACAACACAGTCTAAGTTGGTTTTTTCTTTTTTTTTCCTTTTCTTATTTAAATTTTCATCCAGATGATTGGACAGATCTGATGTATTATGCATGATGTAGAATTGTTACTAGAACAGAAGAGAAACAAGAATGCCCTGAACATTGATGGCCTAAACCCATCCTTTCACAGCTTGGGATAAATCAAAGCATGTCACTGTCACCTAACCTGATTATAACAATATGATTCCTCACAAAAATCTTCCACAGGTTAATATCTTTTCTTAGGTTAATATTGTTGACAGGATCCAGAGTGCTCCATGCTTCTTACTTAGCATTTACCATGTATAACACAACTGAAAAAGCCTTGAAAGCTCTTCGAGTATATTTTGGAAAAGGCAGGTTCTACTTTCTGCTTATCTACAGCACTGTAATTCCTGACATTCCTTCCAGTTACCCAATCTACTGTATCTGTCCAGATGCCTTTCTGAAGAATTTTAGTGTAACTTTAAATGAATGTCACCACAATATGCATACCAACTATACTGGATTCCAAAGGCTGAATCACCTAAAACATTTTCTCCTCTGTTCACTCATGAAATAATGATTAACTACTCGAAACACAAGTGACACTGACAGTCTTAAAAAATCCACAGCAAAATTCTGGCAGTGAGTAGGACCATAACAAGTTAAAAACATAGAAAAGTAATTTTCTGGTAACATGTTATATTAGAGAAGCAACGATCCTGTTTTACTGAGGAGATGGAACAATGGAAGACAGCAAAAATTATCCGACACACATTTCTCTTTGTAGGAGTCATACATTTCCAAAGGACCAGAATAGGCTGGAAGAAATTCAAGCAGACTTTCAAAAAGTTGGCCTTATATAAAAAGCTTATTATGCTCTCCTGAGTGAAGAAAACGACATCAGTATTTAATCAGTCTAATGTTCTTTAAACCAAGATAAGTATTTAATGCATACTACTGTCACTGCTTTAAAAGGTGCTTCATAGTAGTGTATTCGTACCTAAGTTCTTCTGTGATCTTTCTTAGATGCTAACCACAGATAGGGGTCAGTAGTAGTAGGACAAGAGAGAAGGAAAAAAAAAAAAAAGAAACACAGTTACCATTAATACCAGTAGTAGCAGACTAATTTCTGTAGATAAAACATTTCTTAAATATGAAAGGTATTTTGAAGGAGGAATATCTTATACATGTATATAGGATCTATTTGTAACTTTCTTCAAATGCCATATAAGACATTTAAATACAGGGGGGATATATAAATACAAAACAAATTGAGAAAAAGTATGGAAGTAGGTGTGTATGTGAAGGCAGAAAAATCTTTCTTTCTGTTGAAATTATGTAGGACAAATTCTTGTCCAGTTTCTAAATCTGTGGATAATTTTGAGCATATTCATTTCATTACTGAATGAAAGCTTCCTCTGTTTCAACATTCAGAGTAGGTGTGAGCTGGGAGAGATGGGACAAGATCAGCACAGCATACTGGGCACATCAGTAGTCCCTGGTTGTCCTTAGCACAGAGAATGAGTTGCTGGAGTTCCATAATGCACACACAGAAAAATCAGGGTGCTCGTGCCCCTTTAAAGCAGATGTTGATTAAGCAAGGTCATAGTAAGTTGTATTAAAAAGCAGTAGAGCTGCACAAGCAGAGTACAGAAAAATATGTATGCTTTAAAATGTGCAATTCAAGAACTAAAAAGTTGGAAGAAGCAAGAAAAGAAAGACATCTGGCAAAAGCAAAGAAAAGGAAATGAGCCAGGCATGGAAAGGTGGATCTGCCTCAATTCTTTTGAGGATGCAAGAATTATAAAAAATCCAACCAACCAAAAATCACAACAAAAAAAACCAAAGCAAAATCAAACAAAAATACACCCCCAAAAAACCAAACAAACAAAGCAAAAAAACCCCAACCAAATAAAAACCATACACTGACTGAGGGAAGAAAATGAAGGAAAAATATGTGCATTTTCTTTACTGCTCTCAGGCCTGATGACCTCAAACTTCATGGCAAAGACCGATGCAGACCAAAGACAACAGTCAGCACTGAGAGCCAACATCAGCCCTGGTGAGTATAGCACTGATCAAAACAAGATAGTTAAGGACTAATTCTCTGAGTATCTAATGATTGATAGTCGTTAAAAACAAACCACTCTTTATGTGTGCCCTTGATGAACATCAATCCAGTAAAGCACTATTTTAACTTTTTTAACTGATTTGATTTGTCCGTCTTCCAGGCACCTCCACAAAGGCAATCCCTAATTCTCTAATGCATATATACATACATATACACACAAACATTCTATTTTATATATATGTTTATATGTTTATATACAGACACGCATTCAGTTACAAGGCAGACCACATATTTAAGTCCTGAAAACACTTCACACTTCTCTCACAGTGTTGTTATTTGCACAAAAATCTTCCAAAGATTCATCTATAGATATATTCATGCTTGTTTTGTTTCTTGCTGAGATGCTGGTTTATGATGTACAGATGACTGTCTATTCAGAATGAGCTGAAATATGGGTATCTTCTAGTGGCCAATTGTGCAGTTGTTAAATATGGCTGGCCATGACTTGACATTTAGGCATTTTATATTGACATTAAATTTTAAATCAGATGAAATAAAGATAAGGTGTTGCAGAAGATTTAAAGAAAATCTTAACTCAAAGTAAAAACTTATGGACATATTCATTATTTCTTTTTTTCTCCTCCACTGATTTCTAAACAGTCAAGGGATAAGACATTTTATCCCATCTTTGATAAGCCTTGTTTCTAAATTAACTTATTTAACATAGTCAAGTGACGATGCACGAGTACTTTAATAGGATGTGGAACTGAGTTTTAGAATGTCATAATTCAGGGGTGTCAGGAACTGACGCTGGTTACTGAATAATGTTTTAACTACAAAATAAGAAAACATTATTTAACCAAGTTTTCACTCTGTATCCTTTGCATAGAACACATGCTTCAGGAAAAAATATTGACAAATGATCTGGAAAGAATACAACTTGTCACGAAGAGGTGACTGGAGAAAAAAAATTAAAAGGCGTAGGGGAAAACTAAAGACATGAAATATTTTTCAATCATATTCTGAAAAAATATACAAATATGTAGAAAACAACATAAAATAATGCATGAAGGCTTTACATATAACATGCTAAATTGATCTCTTAGATCTCTTGAATTAAGCATTGCCTAAAAAACCCAAATCTTTATCAGTGAACCATGGTAGATCTAGAGCATAGAACTGTTGGTGGTCAAAGCTGCCCAGCAGCCTAAATTTAGAGAACTAATGCTAGTTGCTGAAGATACTTTTTTGTCAGCACCAGATAAACTCTTCTAGATTATTTACTACACTCATATCCAAAGAAGCCCTCAGGGTCCAGTCTTGAGCATTGTTGGACAATTTCATTCTACATATATATTTATATAGAGATATATGGTATTATAAGAGCTTTTTTAAGTTTGTACATCTTCACCCCTAATCAGACATAGTAATTTTGTTTATTGGTCTATCATAGGAGCATTACATGTAAAATTCCATGTTATTTCACTAGTAACAATTAAACATATTTAGACCTTGCATCGTACATTCCTGATTTTCTTGGGCCTTTGTCGGGGAAAATGCCAAGCCACAAAATTTCTTGTATCTCATTTCTGTCAGGGAATGAAATGAAAAAAAAAAAAGCTACTACAATAAATTTAAAATCATTTTTCTTGTTAACACAAAACCCTTCATTTATGAAGCTCTAGAGTTTAAAATTACAGAACATAGTATGTGGCATAGGATGACCATAATTAGTGTTCTGGTGCAGTTGCGAAGAAGACAAATAAAATCCTAACATCAGGATAATAATTTTCATCAAAGAGGAAGAATCACTAAGTGCAGGAGGTCTTAAGGAATTTTATTTGGAAAATCAGGTCCAACTGTGGGTATGCATGTCCATCAAAGACAAATACGGAAAATGGAAACCTTACCCTGTAAGTGAAGACCAGAAGGACAGGAGTGTTTTCACCTGGAGAAACAAAAGGTGACAGGGAAGAACTACTACACAGAAATATGTCAGAAATACATCTAAGCACAGAAGGAGTATGTAACCTCTGTAAGAGTCGGTCTGAAAATCCCTGATTCTGCCTCACGACCGTCTCTGAGAACTAAGACCTCAAGGACTGAGGCCCCAAGGACTGAGACTCTGGGAGCAGCGGGGCGGGGGGCCCCTGGCCTGGCTGAGGTGGGATGTCTGCCAAGTCCTGTCTGCAGGTTGTGTTCACTGGAGCCTGTACTAAACTGAACTAGCTACCCTGGTTGGCACCAGGACCTGGATTCATGTCCTGTTGAAACAATGGAAGCTACCGTGCATGGCTATAACCACCTGTGCTGAAGATGGAACAGATCAGACTTGCACTGTTCCCCCATTGCCTATGGGCCACGATCACAAAAACTCACGCCCCTCTGCCTTTGCTCTGGCCAGCTGCCTTCGATTCAGAAAAGACCTATATATTCAGTCTCAAAGCAAAGCTTCCTTCGAAGATCTTCCCCGGCAAGAACAGAGGACCCATTGGATCAGAACCACGAGGACTCCTACCCCCTTTTCTACGGAGGTTCCATTGGCCTGAAAACCACAAGGGCTTCATTCTTGTTGGTAGCTATTATCCCAGACCTTTATCCCAAATATCTCTCTCTTTCCTTTTTCTCCATTCTTTTATTCTCTCTTCCTTCCCCTCTATCGCAATACTGAAGTTGGTACTCAAATAAAGTGTATTTTCTGGTTAAGCATATTAAGTTGTTCTTGCCGTATTTTGTACTCTGAGATAAATCGAGGCTCCACTATTATTAAGCGGACCTTGACAACCTCTAACCTAGACAGGCAGGAGTAAATGACATGCAGAAAGCTGAGTGCTCTTTGGAACTTGCTAAGTTTAAGAAGTAGGCTGTATGACATACTGCTGGAAAACTAGAATCTAAAGATCACTTCCACTTCATATGTACTAATAATCCCTATTCGCAACTGTCAGAGAGATAGAGTCGAATAATAATTTTAAAAGAAATAAAAATCAAAAGCTGTCTTCTGTGAATGTCCCCCAAAGGCTTAGAAAGACTGACTAACTTAAGATTATAAAAGAATTAAATCTATTTTGATCACAGAAAACTACATATTAAATATTTGCTTAATATTTAATGACTGAGAACTTTCCTGAACTTTACATCATAATGTCTGCTAAGCAGTCCCAGTGGTAGCCAAAAAATACATAAATCTGCAGAACAGCTTTTCAGCCACTCCTTGCAGGTCAGAAAATTTGGTGTATTTCTTTCACTCAGTATAACAATACCTATATGCTGATTTCAGATATATATCCTTAAAAGAAAGAAAAAACAGGAATCAGGACCTGCACAACCTAATTTTTTTACCTCTGTTTTTTTTGACATGCAGTGATGTCAAAACACAATAAATTAGCACAGATCTATATGTGCTTTCATAATACAAATCTAAGAAAGTGCAAAACTTCCAATTCTTTACAATGCTTCTAAATGTTTTCTCTAATCTTCATCTGAATACATATTCTGAATTAATTAAGCCTGGACTTCAGACTTCAAATTACTTATAAAATATATTTTTGCAATAGCACCAAAGAATTTAGTTTTTCTCATCTGTTTTTATGGTATTCTTTCTATTGCTAGATTATTATATTTTCTGCACTAATTTCTTACTAAAAGGCATATTTAACTAATTTTTTCCTATTGTGCCCCCCAGACAACAAAAGGTTTGAATATTTGCCATAAATGCTTCTCAACATATGAGTAGATTTACACCCTAAAAGATTTATAATTTATCAGAAAAATGACACATCTTGCTTATGTGAACTTTTAGATTTCTATTATTCATATCTGATAAATTAAAAGTGTCCTACATCACTGTCATCCTTTAAAAATATACAATGTTTTTTTCTTCTCTGGTATTTCTGACAGATATGTAGGCACTTCTCTGCTGATGTTGTATTTGAAAGAATTAATTAAAGGCAAGTATGTTTAAAATATTTTGATACTTATTGCACTCTACAGTAAAAATCTGTGTGTAAAATCTACTGATTATACTTAAAACAATAAATATTTTCAAACAACTTTGGGTGTAATTCTATTTAATTCAATGTAAACAAAACCTCATGTAAGTTGTTTGGTAGCATTTGTCTAGAAGTTTTAATTAGGAAAGAGTAAATTGTTCATATGACGTTCAAACCTGATTTCCAGCATTAATGGATAGGTGAATAGCTATGCATGCATTATCAAAGAATATAAAAAATTTATGAGGTACTAACTAAAAAGAATGTGTCATTTTGGTGGCTTCTTTTGCAATTAGAGATCAAAATAGCCCGCTTTTAATCTGAGGTCAAATAGAAAAAGAAAAGGAAAAACAAAATCTGTTTTCCAAGACATAGAGCCAGTAAGGAGCTCCAGGTGCAAACTTAAGTGAAGGGCAAGGCAAAGGGACCTAAAAAATGAATCAAGGGATAGCAAAGGCAGACTTAAACAGTTATGTTAACCTTTTCTGATACAATCCTGAATTTGGCAGTGACTGTCACAAACTTTTCTACTTTTGCAGGCTTCTCAAATAGTCTAGATATTTAAAATTTCAAATATGCTCAATTTCAAAAAGGAATTAGTATTTGACATTTCTATATCATGCATTATATGGGAGGCAAAATCAGATCATTGATATTGTTCTTTCTGACTTCATAAGCTGAGAGTTCCTTGCCTGGGCACAGAAAAAATTCTGGGCAAGAGAACATTCTTCCTTTTTCTTCCTTCAACATCTCTCTGATTGATTCTTAGTCCATGGCAGTTCTCCAGCTGTCCATTTGTATTTAAGGCACTTTCGCTGTCAAGATTTTGATTTTTGCTAATTAGTCTTGTGACTAGGAGACCACAATTCAATACTATCAGCAAAGAGTATTTTCAGTTTATGGTTTTTCCTCATTTTTCTCAGTGCTCTTCATCATCGTCTTCATGCATCCTGACAAGCTGCGTGGATCACACAGTAATGGCACTGCAGAGCCCACTTTTGCCAGCAATAGGGAATTTTCAGCACATTTTGTGAGGTTGTTGTTCACCGAATAGCTGCAACATTACACTTTGTCAGCACATTACATATCTGGGGGTGTATCATGACTATAAATCCTGGGGAAAAAAATTGTTGCTGAGGACACCAACATGTACCAGGGAATGTAGATTTCAAATGGCAGCTGAGAAAGGTCACATTTCCTTTCACTGTTTGAAGTCCAAGTTTTCCTGGTGAAGCATGATTATTAAGCAAGACAAGATGTTTTTGGCATGGCTACCTTCCATGCACACTTTTGTTTATGTAAATTCATTAGACTCTAACTAGTTGTGTGACTTATTAAAAGATTGCAGACAAATATACTTCGCAGAATGTCCACTTTGGGGAAATGCATGTATTAAATAATTTTTCAAAAAAATGTTGTTATGTCATTGGCAGCTCTTTGGGAGAGCATTTTCAATAGTCCCAATCAGTGTTCATAAACTCTTGATCCAGTTATAAAGTAAAATTTATGCTGAATGTTCATTAGGTTTAATAGATTTTGACTAAATTAGTAATGCACGATAAAATTTTAACTCAAGAAATATTATCTTTGCAAGAAACCTAAGATCCCTCAGTGACTAATTTATTTTTGCTATGTTGCTGTAATTATAATAAAATTTTAAAAATTCCTCTGGCATAAATACCTGAAAAGCATTGGTTTTTTTTCATTTTGAATGGGTTTTCACAAACAAGTTTTGTCAAAAAAGTATTGTTCCAGACTAGCAGAAAAGTCTGACTGCTTTGGTATTTTTCTGAGTTCTACTTCAACCATTTGTCTGTATTATTTTAACTGTTTAAGATTTGGATTGCTTCAAAACCAATTTCTACTTAAGGAATTGGTATCTGTTTCTGCCAGACCAGACATCAATGTCACAGTGCAACTGTCTCAATGCAGTACTTTCCTCCAAATCAGCTGTGAGTCAAAAGGACACATAACTAAATATTGTTCTCTTTATTCCTCTCATCTTCAAATTTTTCTATCCTATATTGATGTTAACTAGCATTAACTTCATTACTGGCTCTTTTATGTTCTTTCCTGGTGGAATGGGGAGCTCTTAATGATTTTTTTCCTCCATGGACGCACTGACTATCATCAAATCACCCACTAATCTTCTTAGTAAATATATTTGCTTATTTTTTAAAGACTGCATTATTAGACAAATTTTCTAAATCTTTCTAAATCTGTTTTCATGAACTTTCCAAAGTGAACTTATTTTTCGTCCTTCCAAGACAGAAAAATTACATGAATCCCAAATGCAAAAAGTTGCTATTCCCTCCATTTCATCCATTGAATAAGCTAGGACTGTTTTGTTGTAAAAGTACATATTTTATGACTGATGACTTCTCCATCAAAAATGCTGCCCACATTCAATGACAGAATTGCTACTTTTCAGGAAGGGAAAATCAAATATGTTCTTCATAAATCTACAATAATTATACAAGAAAAAGCTTAAACAGTAATTTTCCCATGAGTAGCTCAAAAACTTGAGTATTGTTTTGATTTTTATTTATTGTTTATTTATTTATTTATTTATTTATTGTGGTTGGGTATTTGGTGGTTTTTAGTTTTTTTGGTTTTGGGGTATTTTTTCCCATAAAATGTAATGTATGACACACTGTTCCTCTGGGATTCCAGCCCTGCTTAAGCCAGTCTAATTCCCTTGATGCAGTTGTGTTAAGGGAAAGCCGCATCTGAAACCATTGAGTACACTTTCTTCAGTATAGAAAATGTCCTGCTTTCTTCCCAGGTGAATTTTACCATTCAATTGTTTCTCAAAATGCTGCTTAATTTGAAAAGGACCCATTAATAATAACTAGTCATAATCACTCTGCAAGAGAGACAGTAAAGCAAAGGATTCAATTGACATAATAAGCAAAAAAAAAAAGTTATCTTTAACTTCTAATAAATGCTATGTGCAGCAGAAAAGCATTACAGAATAGAATATTGACACTGGGAACATGTTGCCCTGAAACAGAGAGTTGGATACAGCTGCTGTTGAAATGGTCATCAAAGACCCCAAAATGTTATTTTGACATTTCATTTCATGTTCTTTCTCTCCCTTATTTGACTTTATTCTCCCTCTCTCAGAAAACATTTATTTCTGAATAAGGGTCTTTGCTTTACTTTACTATTCCCTGAGTTTAGGTCAACAGAACTCTGTGCACATAGCTTCCAAACAGCCAGAAGTGCATCATGAATATCACCATATTTTCAGAATTCCCCCAACAAGGCTGCCGACAGGAGCTTTAACAGCAGGCACGGTCCGTCCCAGTGGCCGCAGGCAAGCCCTGCCCCGCCGGGGTCTGTCCCAGGCCTCAGGCCATCCCTGCCGGGTCCCTCCTGCCCCGTCCCTGCTCCCGCTGTCCCCTCGGGGCTGGCAGGGCTGTTTGTGGCTGGGTTCCCCCGGCTCAGCCCCGGCTGCCGGGCAGCGTTTTGCCCTCCCTTGGCCGGGCTTTCCCCGGGGCTCTCGCCCGCCCGCCCGTGGCTGAGGGGCTCAGCCGTGCCCTGCGCTGGGGCCGCGGCAGCCGCGGGCACCGCCTGGGGCCGGCCCGGGCAGCGCCGGCAGAACACAACCTGCTGCCAAAACTTGTGCCTAATATACGGGAAAATGCTGGCTTCCAAAGATTTTATGACTACTTCACTACTGTACTGTTCTGGCTGCAACTAACAAGAAATATCAAAGTGCCTGTGATTTTGTTTGTTCTTGCTTTTCATTACTTCACCTCAAACAAATTTCATTTGGTTCTAAAGTGAAGTTGTTTGAACTTTTCCAAGGTATGTCAAGGGCATCCGACTCAATAACTAGGTAAAATTCAGTTTCGGATTGAGAAAGAAATATTCTTAAATAATAACTTATTATGTATGTGACTGTAAATATCTTCTAAAACTCTTTTAAAAATAAAGGTCTGTTGGTCCTGAAATAACAGCCAAGCCAACATCCTATTTTTACAGCTTGCCATAAAGAAGTGAAAATCACTTCTAGAATCACATCTAGGTTTGTGGGTTTGTGCTTTCACCAAAATATCTTAAAACAAGAGAGTTTGTTTTACCAACAGGACATTCGAAGGAAGTATTCAGGAATTATAGAGGAAATATTCTCCTGGATACCAGATGCATTCCTAGCCCAGGGGAATGATCACTGATGTGTTCTCTTATTTCACATCTTTTCTACTACCATGAAGCAAACAAGATTTTGTCCACAAGAGTCTGTCTAAAGGACAGAAATGGCAAATGGAGAGAATGTTAGAACTTGACTTCAAACATTTTAGTTTAATACTTCCTGGTCTTTATTTTTAAAACAAACCACCATCAGCTGAGTTCTGATGTTAAATATGATGATATACAGATGAATATTATATTTTTCCACATCAGAGCATTTCAAATTTCATATTTTAATCTACTTCACTCCTACACACTAATTGTTATACATTTAATATACTCAACACCTACCATTTTATCATTTTAGACACCTACTCAGCTAATCAAGGAGTTCAAAAAGTTCCCATTGCTTGGAGGAAAAAATGAAGCATATCACCATTATCTAAAGAAAAGCTGTAGAAACCACTCAAATACGCTCTGCTTACTACAGTAACAAATCAAACTCCATAATCCAATTGGGATTTAAGGTATTTAAGTTTAGAGCCCTTGCCTAATATTTATGGTCAAAGTGGTTTAAAATCTAGATGACTATATTTCACATTTTTGTTCTTCTGATTTGAATTTTGAACATCTCTCATTAGAAGCATTCATTATCACTGTAACAAAAGTATCATGACTGCAAAAAAACCAAATGTTTCTTGTTATGCCATTAGAACTTGACTGTACTCAAAGCTTTTGATGCAACTACTTCAGTTTGTGTAAGGGCAGAGGGCACACATAAAGCATCACTGCATAGCAAAGGATTAAAAAAAAAAAGAAAAAAAAAGAAAAAGAAAAAAAAATCCAACATCAGTTATGACCAAGGTTCCTAAAAAAATGTCTGCACACTCGAAAAAATTAAAATCTGAATTTTTCCACAGGTTTTATTTTAAACTTTTATTTTATTTCAATTTCATGCCAGGAGAAACTAATCCACTAAACCACTTAGCCTTCCTTCTTAGAGGCACTTTTCTCCCTTCACTCCTCCTAAAAAACCCCGCAAATGCAGATTCAGTAGAAAGGTATATTAAAATACAATCTGTCCATCTGATTTATTGAGGTGAAAAAAAGAGAAGGGAAAAATAATTTTAAAGCCTCAGTAAATCTTAAATAAATATTGGAACCTAAATTTCATGTTTCCCAAAAGCAGAAAATAATTCCAGAATCTGTATTTCCATATCAAAATAAACTACATGCATAAAATCCTAGGTTGAAAGTTTTTGCCCAAAACTATAGTATTGTTTACAATATTTGAATTAAAATATTAGACATGAATTCTCCATGATTTATAGGTCAAAATTATATTATATTTTAGATTTCCAATTAAAATATAGGTTCAAAATTTGTTTAACAATGGATTTTGTGGAAGCTCTCTCAATTAGATTTCTCATTTTCAGAAAATTTATTCTCCTGATAAGACATTTAATTATATTTCCTCTTCTTAATTGATTCTGAAACTGAAGCCCCAACAACAGGAATAGGACAAAAACACAGTATGCCTACTGTAGTAAGAAATGTAATCTCACCTTCTGCTACAGAAACACATAATGGTTGAAGTTGGAAGGGACCTCTGTAGATCATCTTGTCCAATCCTGCTACTGAGAAGATGATCATCCAAAGCAGGTTGATCAGCACCATGTTCACTCAGACTATGAACATATCCAAGGATGGAGATTCCAAAACACTCCTGAGAAAGCTGTAGCAGTATTTGACCAGGGTTGTTTGGTTTTATTCTTCTTCTGTTTTGATAGGATTTCCTGCAAGATGACAAAACCACTGTTAATTTCCTATTTTTTTTAAACTTAAAATGTTTTTATCAAAAATTCCTTATGCAGACATACTCCAAGTCATACACACAAAGAATAATTTATTTACATTGTTAGACATACATGTAATATTATCCAAAGGACTTCAATAAAAGCACTATTTAAAACTCTTCTTTTGTATTGTTGTTATTATTGTTCCTACTCCTGCTTTTGATATTTTTATTGTTAAACTGTTCTTATGTCAACATATGTGTTTTACCCTTTTCTGAGTCTTTTCCCCATCACAACATGGGTGATGATGGAGGAAGTGAATGAGCAGCTGAGGGGTACTTAGCTTCCAGCTGGAGTTCAACCACAACACATGCAAAATAAATTTCTCAGACCTCTATATAGAAACTTATTTTTGCACCTTAAACCAGTAATACTAAAGTAATTATGGAGAGTGGAGAAATTAGATTTATCTATTGGTCACAGTTCTTACACTTTCCCAGAATAAAATGTCAGAGGCTGCTAAAAGTTTCTTTTATTTCCGAGCATGTTCACACATTTGGTTGTTGCCAGGTGAGACAAAAGATGAGTAATTACTAGGGAAACATACCAAATAACCTGGAAGAGCAGTAAAAAATCTCAATATAAAAGCTGCTGTGTAAGAAGAAAATAAATACCAGAAAGGGACTTTTCTGTGTTTGTTACGTTTTTCTTTATGTGCAGGGGCCGAATAGAAGATGAAGTAGTGGCAGGAGAGGTTGTGGAAGAAGTCAATAAAAAGGAAACAAACTGTCAAGGCCAGGTGGTAATCACTTAGGGATCTTAAAAATGAAATAGCTTAATGGCTAACCACTTCCCTTTCAAAGCACAAAACTGGAAAATAGCCAGAGACTTGAGAAACTCTAGGTTTCTAAGCCTTACATTCACAGTAGGCAAATTATAATAGAAGGCATAAATAAAGAGACCAGAAGTCTGGTCACCTGATTAAAAATTATATTTTAGTGAAGAGACCACAAGTTTTTGTTAAAAAGGAAAATAATTTGTCACAGAATCACTGGATTCCTCTGCAAATTTCAGCAAGCCTAAGAATAATGAAGATCAAAATTAATAGAGGCAGACTGAATTTATAAGAGACTGTAGTTGAAAGCTTTCATTTAGTGTTCTTTATGCAGTAAAGGGCCTTTGACTTGGGAAGAAAGGATTTTGCATGAATAAATAATTGGTTAAAAGACAGAAACTAGAGTAAACTCTCTGTTTTCACCATGGAGAGGGTCACCAGCAGAGTTACAAATTTATGCTAGGATCAGTGCTGTTGTATACACTGTAAAGAAACTGAGAAAGAGAGTAAGATCACAATTGCTGATATAGCAAAGTAGTTCAGAAGAGGGAAAATACAAGGCATCCCTGAAGAACTGCTAAGAACTTCTCCAGGATTTAGTAGAAGACTAAATGCTTAAAAGGAACACCCACACCCCAAAAAAAACAAACCATGTTACCTTGGAATAAGATTATGTTCTCTTAGATAGCTCTTGATATTCATGGAAATATCAATTCAGGATCCAGCAATGGTCTAAGATGCAAATCAGGTTTTAGGGACAATTAGGAAGGAACTTTGTAGAGAGATAGAACATCATTAGGGACTTGATTCAGTTTAGTAGTCTCTAAACTGTGAATGTTCTCTTCCCAGCTTTCAAAAGGATGCAGCAGAGCGGATAAAGCTTAGAGAAGAGTGGAAAAGGATAGCCAAAGTTGGAAATCATTCAGGTGATCCCTAACAATTTCAGCTTTTA
This sequence comes from Nicator chloris, assembly GCA_013400495.1. NCBI lineage: Eukaryota > Metazoa > Chordata > Aves > Passeriformes > Pycnonotidae > Nicator > Nicator chloris. The sequence goes on along the minus strand of WAAE01015871.1, from coordinate 15,851 downwards.
TATATTTTTCATATATTTGTAGCTTTGTAGGTTATTAATATGGGGTTATATAGCTGCTGGTATTTTTCCTACTGTCTCTCTTAGATTTTAGAGTAATAAGTTAACCGTCTAACACATTCCTGAAATACTGTTTGGTCTTATTTTCAAGAAGAGAACCTACAAGAACATTTTGTTTCCTAATCAGAATCTGAGAAGACACAAGAAATGGGGCAAAGAAGCACTGGACCAACTCCAGGGGGCAGTACCCAGGGGAAAATTATGTAACCAAGTGCTGTTCTAATTGGACAATATTTGTTAAATATGCTAATTTGTTAAACTTCTAAAGATTGTAGAAATTCAGTGTCGTGTGTACCCACAGACCGTAACTAGGGAGGCACCTGGGAGCTTCCGATAAAAAACTTCTCTTTTATGTTACCATTTCAACACTATTGCAAGGGTTTTTGTCTTTTCATATTAGACCACACTGTACATCCAAAAATAAAATCATGGTAGCTTCTTCAGCCTAGAAAAAGACCTAGGAGATAGGACAGAGACTGAGGAGATAGGACAAATATTCACGTTCAAGAACCATAATTTAATTGTTTCGCACATGGTTTGCTCAACTGTATCCTGATGTCACTGTCAAATATTTAAATTCAACTCTTACTAGAAGATGAGTGGATCCTTAAGAAGCATTTCCAAATAGTAATTGTGTGGAAAAGCATTCTCTTGTTACCTGTGGTCACCACCAAGTATAAAAGGTTAGTTTTTCAACGTGCAATCGGCAAACACATCAATGAACAGCTCAAAATAGACCTCTACCTTAAAATAAGGTTGGTTGGCTGGTCAGTTACTAGTCTAAGTTGTGTATTACGGATGTCCAAACTCAATGATTTTCAGTTGAATTAAAAATAAAAATTAAAAAAATAACGAAATTGCAAACCCCTAGAATTATGTGGAGCCATCAAAAAAATCCTGTTATATTCCATTCAACATAATAATAGATCAAATAAATAATAAATGAATGAATAAATAAATAAAAAGAACTTAGCAGCAATGTTCATTCCAGTAATAACTATCACAAAATACACTCTTCCCCTTAGTTCCCTCAGCTTATAAAACCTCACTTAGTAGCAGGTGTTTACAGTTTAAGAGAAAAACTAGAAACACAGGGAAAATAAAAGCTGTTCCTCACTTCATTTACACTAAACAGGAATCAACAGCAGAGGTGCAGCATTTGAAACTCTGGAAGAAAGGTATCTTAGATCTATCTAAAGAGGTTACCTTAATGCCTCTAAATACAACAGACATCAGTAAGTGGAGTCAGACTGGTAATTATACACATCAAGCAGACCAGCAGTTAATGAGATTTATAAAGGTAGTATACTGAATTAATTCCACCCCCAAATAATGGAAAACTATATCCTAAATAAGCGTAACAAAAAATAAAGAGACTTTCCTACAACAAGAAATTTTTTAAGTGCACTGGACTCAAATGAAATACAATGAAAAAGCTCCCAAAATAAATATAAAGAAAACATTGCTAACATCAGAAACATCACTTCCAATACTGAAAAGTGACATACAGCATCAGGGCTATAACAAGCAGAATTACTTCTGAGCAGTTTTAAAATGAGAGCCTCTAACTATCTTCAAGCTGCTTTATTTTTCTGAGACAAACCATTTAAAAGCAGACAGTGAACTCTAGAAAGTATGAAAGAAATTTAAAGACACATCCAGATAATAAACAAAATGATGCAGCAAAAAAGTTCCATGCAGTAGAAAAAACATGGTACATTAAACAAACTATACGGTCAGTGTCATAAGCAATACATCTCTGTTTGTCTGTAACTCACTTATAAAAAGCCAGCACCCATCCCATCTTTCTGAGCATCTCCAGCCTGACCTTTACACACCTGGAAACAGAAGCAGTTTCTCATCAATATGGCTATAGAAAATTCAGAAAAAATATCTTCTGCAGCAAAAAAGAAGCTGTCAGGTGGTTGAAATTGGAAATGACTTAATAAAGTGCTACTGGTTTACGTAATTAAATGAGAATGCACGTAAATGTAAAGCCTCTCAGAAGAACTGCAAAAAACAAGATGATTAACAAATAGCATTTATAAAGAGATTTGAGTAAAACACAATATTGGTTTTGGTTGGTTTGGGGGTTTTTTGCATTTTTTTCTTAATTATTTCACATAGCCTGGGCTTTATTTTCAGTTTGTTCCAAGTAGCATTATGCAAAACCAAGGTCATGAAAATTCTTCAATCTTTCATGCATATTACTGCCTTAATGGTCAGCTTGTCATCTCTTAATGGCCTCACACACTAATTTTAACTTTAGCACAGAAATGTTAGTGTTTCCTGTAAACCAGATGGCTTGAAAGAAAGAAATGGTTTATCCATGGTTGTCTGAACATACATCCTGGGCAATTTAACCACAGAATTTGTGCACAGACTGCAGCTTCCCATTCTTGAGCTGGCTCCTTAGAAATTAAGGAAGATACCTCAAACACTGTGCTGCAAGAAGTTGCATGGAGAGGCTTTTAACGACAGAAAGGGCCTTAGCACACATTGGCTCAGTGTAGGTTCAGGTTGGCATAAATTAGTTAACATTGGCAGGTGCACTCCCAGGGTTCCCTGCAGTGTTCAGAGATCAAAACACCGATGGCATCTTGCACTGGAAAATTTTATCTCCCTTCATTTAGACTACACAAGTAATCTACACTGTCAGTAACCTGGACACATAATATTGCTATGCTGAAGGCCAATATTGAAGTGGTTTGATTAGAGTGGCATTCTAGTTTCTATTTATTCTGTGACCCAACAATGTGACCTCTGTTGGGGCATTCAAAATATGTACTTCCAAAAAATTCATTACTGCAGACTTTTTAGTATATAATTTCATTATACCAAAAAAAAAGATTTTATCATTAAGTAGTGTGGCTAAAGCATAAAATAAATAAAAAGATGGGTTTATTTCCCAGTAGATAGGTTTTCTATTGGCCAATAGCAATTTTTTTTTTTTTTTGCCTACATGAAATTCAAAAGTTTTAGGTGGAATAATAAATCATCAGTTGTTAAGATTTTGTGTCTCCTGCAGTGAAAAAATTAACCCACTGCTCAGTGTCCAGTTATGCATCTTGTCTTTTAATAACACTGCAAATTGTGAGTACATCCTAAATAATACCAAGTGCATGAGTGGGTAGGGAAGACTGTGGGAAGCAAAGGGAAATAACTAGCCAAAAAACTATGCAGGTCCAAATAACATACCAGAGATAGGAGTTAATGGACTTCACAATCTTTCATATAAATACTAGACTAGATACTTGCCTTATTTGTCCTAGCACACCAAATAATAACTGCTACCACAAAATGAAAACTCCATGCTGCAGAGCTCTCACTTCAAGAACCTAAGAAAAAATTCATTATAATACTCTCCCACACTGGACTTTTTTCCTTGAAAACTGACATATATCAGAGACATCCTGAAAAATAATGCAACTCTTACTAGGTTTAAAGCAAAGGTGTGCACTTATTCTCTTGTTGGACTAATATTAAAGAATTATAACTTGCAATTCTGATGGAACTTTTTTCTCTGTTGTACTCATTAAATTCTTACTTTGGCATTTGTGCCATTTTTTGACCATTTAGAATCTTAAACAGTAATTCTCATGGAACAATATTTTCCCTTTAGTGATATGTGTAAACAGCCATTCCCACTAAGAAAAGAAGGAACCTTTAACATAATTTCCATACATTTATTGAAAGAGAGAGGCAGTAAACAAGACTCAATTATAAAATGATCACTTTTGGGCTGAATTTTGTTGTCCAGAACACATTTTCGAAGCCATGCAAAAGGTGTGTTGGGAAGAAGTATATTATTTTATTTTAACAGGAAAAAAATGACAATTTATAAGGGTGAGGAAGCTGGTGAGGAATTTGATGAGGAAGTTCACCAATAAGTCCCTTAAACCCATAGTCCCTGCCATGAAGTATCACATTTTCTACATCTGTAATAATGAAGTATTATGGCATCTTAATGAGTTTTTACTAGTCAGCTGAACTTGAATGCATTAACAAATAAACATGTTTTATTTTGTGTTGGCAAAGACCATATAGATAATAAACAGCTCAATTTTTGTGTGTAAACCAAAGCAGGTAAATGGTGTCAGGTAAATATCACTCTATAATTAAAAGACTTATGAAATACTTTACGATTAGTGTGACTATTTTTCTCACTTCTAATACACATATGTACATATAATATATCTAGAACACAGACAAGATTATACTTCAACCCTCACATATACTTGACTAGGAAAAACTTCAGGCACAACCTGAGATCATTTTATCTTCCTGGATTTATACTACCAAATAGCACACAAATTGCCGTAGAGGCCACTCAAGTAAAAGTAATATCAAATTTTAATTTTACAGGGAAGAGTAAAAAAAAAAGACATATAAAAGCACTCCCTACTCCCTATCTATGAAATTTGTATGCAAAATTAACCATTTTTCCTATTTTTCTTTCTGTTCTAGACCCACCAGGTACCGCAGCATCCTTACTCTAAACAGTGCAAGTGAACGACAATTTCAGTCAAGCCCACACATTTCCATTTTATTCTTCCATTCACTGTGTGTCTAAGAAATTGACAGCTATACCTTGAAGGCCCATAAGCATCCTTATAAAAGTCAGGAAAAAGAGAATTAGGTTGAATGATATCTGAAACTTAATGTGCTAAGAATATGAGACACTTCATCATGTGCAGGTTAACACTAGGAACAGAGCTGCTGGATGATAGTCAACTTTCTTCAGTGACACAGGCAGTCCTTTATAAATTAACTGCTTAATGTACATTCTAAACTAATTCATCTGTGCTGGCAGGTAAGATATGACTCCTTAAATGTCACTTTGCTTAAAATATTATAGTAAAAGATGAATAGGGCAAAGTGAATTTATGAGATTGTTTAGCATAAAGTATGTCTTTCTCATAAGACAAAAAAAAACCAAAAAACTTACTTACATCTCAAAATAGATAAAGTACTCCATGTCATTTTGACGTCAGTTTTGTCAATTGAACTTGAAAGGCCTGCAGTTAAATGCAACGAAGGCTACAACCATCACTCTGAAGCAGGTAACAGAGAAAGTTTTTTCCTTGAAGTAAACTTTAATGATAGCTGCTTTGAGGCCAAGTGTCAGTTTTTCTTCTGATACTATACTCTACTCAAACAATGAAAGGCAGTTCATAATTGCTACTTGCAACACAATAAGGACATATTAATTCCTTAGCCTCTTAAAGTGATATTTCAACTTCAATCACAGCAAATAAGATCAAATATGACAAATTTTTCTTAGCAAGTAGCATAAGATGACTGTCTGTGACCAGAAAAGTGCTTACAATCTGAGGCAGAGGCTTAGTGTTTTGAAATACTTAACCTGTTGACGTAAATTGTTTTTTAATAATTAACTGACAGAACTGGACAAAGAATTACACACATTTACTCCTGTGGGGAAAAAAGATAAAAGAAGTCATAACAGAATGGCAAATAATGTGATGTGGTCACAAGACAGCAGTTCAAATATAGATTTTCAAATAGATTTCCAAAAGAAAAAAAAAAAAAGATCATGTATTAGTATTGTCTAACGTTTTTCGTTACAGGGTTTTGTGTTTGGTAATTTGGGACAGCCAAGGGAAGTGGGGTCAGGCACAGGTCTGTGAAGGAAAGAGGGGCACTCATCTTCATTCATTTGTTAGAATTCAGGTTTTCAAGAACAAGATTGAAGTGGCAGGACAAGAAGATTGATAAATAGTGGAACATATAATACTTTAGAACAAATCTGGCTTTGGTATAGGGACTGCAGTTTAGCCTTGGAATTTGAATTCATGTCATCTGAAATCTCCATGTTCATTACAAATGCATACATTTGAAAACTATTAAGGTATGCTTAATATGAGAAACAAAGAATTACTGAAATCTTTCTCTTCCTGAGCCTGTCCAGCTTTAACAGGTGATAGGACATACCAATGGTTTATGTAACTCCATACACTCCAGCCCCAGACAGCAGGAAGAAGTTAATGTTGCAGACCTGTAGAGTTAAAACTGAGACCCAAGGTGCAGAGCTGTTTTTGCCTTAATGTCCATTAATCATAACTCAGGATGATTTAGAGGGAACTGTTTTATAATATAAGTGCTCTGAGCATTCCCGTAATGTAGATAAATAATAATAAAACATTGTAAGAAAAACAAAATGATGCCATTCCCAAGAAGAGAACTCACAGAACAGAACAGAACTCAATAGTCCCAGAGAAGACCTACAAATATTTAGTCCAAGTGTCTGACACTTCAGGGCTGACCAGTATACATTACTTAAGGGTATTGTCCAAATGCCTCTTCAACATTGACAATCTTGAGGCACCAGTCACCTCTCCACAAAGCCTGTTCCAATGGTTCATCAACCCCTAGGTAAAGAAATGTTTCCTACTTTCTAATCTGAACCTCTAATCTGATTCTTGCCCTTTTTGAGTCATTTCCATGTGTCCTGCCACTGGATACCAGGAAGGAGTGCTAAGCACCTCCATCTCTCCTTCCCCTAGTTACAAAGAGCAAAGAAGTGCTGTTTTTGTTCCCTCAGCCTCCTTCTGCTCAAACTAGACAAGCTCAGAGTCCTCACTGTCCCTCATAGGATATTCTTTCCAGCCCTTTCACCAGCTTTGTCACCCTCTCCGGATGCAATTTTCCAGCCGTAATTGGTAGAGATTTTGGGAATGTTTTGCTGGGTTAAGCAAGCACTTTACTTGCAAGACATTAAAAACAATATTTTGGATAAGATTGTACTGGTTTTGGCTGGGATAGAGTTAGTTTGCTTCATTTAGCTGATATAGTAGTGGTTTGACTTCGTTAGGAATTTTGTTAGCACATTGATATTTTAGCTATTACTGAACTGTGTCTACAGACAATCAGCGTTTTTGGTTTCTCATGTTTCCCCATCATAGAGTAGGCTGGATGTGTGCAAGAAGTTAGATGAGCACAGAGCTGGGACAAGTGGTCCTTTGTGCTGTCTGCCTGTGCAGCTGGGCACACATTGCAGCTTAGTCATATCCTTGATGGTACAGGGAACCCCAGCAGGGACCTGGGCCAAAGACTCTGGCTGTGCCTGTGTGGTGATGCTGGGGGTTAAGGGGTTCATAGGGCTCCTTGTGTTGGTCCTGAGCCCTTCATTCTCCCTGAGGCTCCATACCTGCTCCTGCAGCCCCATGCCCTGGTGAGTCAGCCCACACCTTCTGCAAGCAAGGATGCTGCCACACTGTGCCCCACCCCGAGGGACACACCCAGCACTCAGTAGCCAGTTTGTACCTCTGATTCCCACCTGGGTCCTCCAGGTTTGCTGAAGAGGCTACAGATGTGACCTTTCTTTCCCTTAGGGGAATGACATTTTTTTAGGATTATGCTTCAGTACTTCCATTTATGCAGCCAGGCTTGATTCCAGGGATATCACACGCCAAATGGCATTGTGCTCAGCAATAGAAGTTGGACCTCCTTAATTAACTATTATGGATGATAAAGTCCTGCTATTTTGGAGTTAGATGATGATGTGAAGTAGTGAAAAAATTCCTTATTTTGCTTTGATGCATACACGGTTTTATTGCTTTCCCTATTAAACACTACTTTCATCTTAACCCACAAGTTTTCTCATTTACCCTTCCCATTCTCTCCCACATCCTACAGTAGAGGGAGTGAGAAAGCTGCTGTGTGGGTTTTAACTGCCAGAGGGATTAACCCACAACACATATTAGCATTTCAAAAATGCTATTGCTAATTTCTCCAGTCCAGTCTCCTTTTCAGTTTCATTAGAATACCAGATAAATTTCCATACATCCTTACACCTACATAAAATCAGTAATGAAAAGTAAGCTGGAAAGCTAAAAAATTATAGAACCAATCTAATATTTCAAGATGTTAGCTCTTTAATAAATGTATATTGCACATGTAACATTCAAATTTGAGTCTACATTGGAAAAATCATTTAAAACAATAATTATCATGCATGGAAATCTGTATCATATCTAAGAATTTTTGCAGTACTAGACACAAACTGGGAATATTGCTCTTCCCTTATTTTTCTTAAGTGATATTAAAACCAAAACAAAAGCAATCAAGTTCTGGAAGATTTAAAGCAAATTTTCTATTTGATGGACTATCCTCCATTGGATTATTTTATTTTAAGGAACATTTGGGTCACATAGCCTGCATTTTATCAATCAGAGAGCCTCACTGCAAGTCAATAAAAACAATGTTCTATGGTGACCCAGGCAATATAAGTAGTTTGTGGCCCACTGGCATAGTCCATTGCCAGTACATCACTCACTCTTAAGTGAATCCATAGAGAGCAGAAGCGCATTACATGAACACACAGAGAAGAGAGATATGAAGAAGGGTGATTTAGGGTGCCTCTTCATTATGGAAAATCACCTAGATTTAGAAAGATAAAGAGTATGGGGTGTTGCCTAAATTTCATGCCACAGACAAATCAATATAATTGAATTGGTCTTTCAAACCCTATCAAGATAAAGTAAAAAATATCTGGGAGTAAAGTCTTAAAGAAGAGGAAATTAAATAGAATTTTACCTCACTTAAAAGCTATACAGTATAAGCTATACAGTCGCAGTGGTCCTATGAAGATCTGAGGAGAAAAATATCAGCTTCACAACTTTACTGTGGAAAGTTATCAGTTATAGTCTCTTACCTTGGAGAAACCTAATTCTCCTTTCATTTTCAGGAAAAGAAAGGAAAGATCAGGAGAAGGAGATGATCTTTTCATGATGTAGTCACAAGTACAACGGAAAATGCAAGCATTTTAAATGCCATCAGAATCAATGAGAATTCCTCATTTGTCTGCAGAAAGTTTAGGACACACATCACTGTTGACACAAAATCATGAAATGGCAGCAAACATGCAATTCTGAGAATGCCATGGATGCTGTGAAAGTAAAATATGCATGTACTGTTTTTTCTTTATTGCCTTTGGCCAATCTTAAATAAAATCTTTTGCCTCACCTTTACTCCCTGTCGTCTAGAAAGCAGTTTAGAGATCAGACTGCTTTACTTTTTCATTGGTATTTATCCTAAAGCAAAATCTAGGTACTTCAAAGAAGGAAAGCTCTCTTAAATGTGTCACAGAATGAACTACCTGAATAAAGAGAAAAATGAAGAAAAAGCCAATAAATATTTTTGCTGTGCTGGAAGCTAAAGCAGTTTAGACAACATCATAATGGCATTGTCTGCAATCAATGTGCAGAAAACTCTTTTGACATCAGGCAGTCACTTCATGCCATGAAAACAAAAAAAAAATCTGGCATGCCATTTATAGATCCAGCTTGAATACATTCTAGCTATGGCTAGATTGATATGACTTTTGTAACATCAGAGTTTTGCCATTTTGCTGGTTGCAGTGAATGCCCAGTCTGTACCTTCCCTAAAGTCTAAGCTTCAGGGCACAGGAGCTCCCCATGGACTGGCGGAGCAGTAAGGGGAAAATGTAGATTCACACCTTAAACTTTGCAACTAAAGAGTTCCTTTGTACCCTCCTTCAGATATACTGAAAGACATAAATCATTTCAGCACTATCTAAGCAACAAATTGATAAAAGGTTAGCCCCAGCTAGTTTTGACATTCAGGAGACAATTCAACTTTCAAACTAAGATGGATGGTGGGAAATTGTTTTCACAGTCTATTTTTTGGCCAAGTATGAGACTGGTCATAAACTGTCACTTAAAAATTTCTGAGGTCTGTTGCAAGTTTGACATTTCTCTTTTTTTCCCAGCATTGTTGTGGAATTCAGCATTGCAAGAACAAACAGAAGGGACTGCTAAAAGCTGAACTCAGTGTATAAAAACTTAGCAAATAAATAACCTTAAAGCCTTTTGTCTATGACTGTGTAACAATAAGGATGAAGCAGAATTTAAAGGTTTCACGTGCAGTCATAGAATAAATATAACGATAAATAAATATTTTATTCACAAGTGAGCTGCTAGATCACTTCTATTAAATGTCTATGGACTTTGCACTAGAAAGTCTTGATCTAGCAGATTTGCTCCAGCATTCTGTTCATCTTTTGAGGGAGTACAGCCCCCAGCTTCATGTTCATCCAGTGGACCTGCTTCAACAGGTCCATGTCTTTCCTGCACTGAAGAGCTCAGAGCTGGATGCAGCACTCCTGGTGTGGTGTCACCAGAGTGGATTGGAGGGGCAGAATCCCCTCCCTCACCCTGCTGGTCGTGCCCAGGGTATGTTGGCTCTCTTGGGCTCTGGGCATATCTTGCTGGGTCGTGTCGAGCTCTTGTCAACAAATACCCTAAACTCTTTCTCCTCATGTTTGCTCCCAATATGTTTGTCCTCTGTGAAGAAATAAACTTAATAAGAGGAAAAGAACAATATTTTTCAACTTTAATTAAGGTATTAATGGCCTTCTTTAAGCATTATAGTTGTTTAGAAATGCTTTAAATTCCTTCATGACATCTATTTTTCACAAACAGTAAAAATTATGGCTGTTTGTTTAAAACTATAACACCTTTTAAATGATCCTTATGGCTCTTTATTCAATTCTAGGAGAATCTAATTGATTTTTTGGCTTATTTTCTTATAGACTCTCTTCAAAGGCCTGTATTTCTATTAAGGAGAGAAGTCTATCCATGGTAATTGAACTTGCTGCATACTAAACAGTTTTATCTCTGCCTTAATACAGTTTTTCCTTCCTAAAAGCTGTAAGAGATAAGCAACCCCGAAGTTTATGTGTAGTTCAAATAAAAAATAAGGTAGATAAATGGAATGAGGTGAATAAATGGAAAGAAATCTACTATGAAATTAAGATATAAATTGTAACTATGGAAACAGCCTTTGTAATTAGGAATGATTTAGAAAGGCATGGAAGATGTTTAATCAGTATGTAAATTAACTGATGACTTTTTTTGAAAGGTAATAGAAGTTAATGCAATAAAATCCTTTAAAACTTTCTTTGTGGCCTAAAACAAAAAGAAACAAACAAAAGACCCACAGAACCTAACTTCAAGTTATTTGCAATTTTTCACAACTACGGGGTTAAAAACCAGGTCTTCCTTTACAACATTTTCAATATCTGTCTTAAACCTACGTTACGAATTGAACCAAAATTCTCTTTTGATATTTATAATCCGGCATTAATACATAGATCCTCACACACGTTTCAGTGATTCTAGTAAATTTCATGGAGGTGTGGTAAAACATTTTATAAATGAAAATAATAATACAGGAAAGTAATATTACTTGCTAAATATGATATGGGAGGGAAAATGTAAAATGTTCCAGCTCAGCCAGCATGTGAGAAGTACAGTTGAGAAAGGTGTTTTGTTTCTAGACTAGTTATGTGGTCTGGGTCAAAAACTGGGACGTAAAGTGATATGAAATAACACTTAATGCAGAGTGCCTATTTGAATTTATTACGAAAGAAGCAGCAGAACTCCAAAGTGAAACACAGACATGAGCTGGAGCCAGACTGGGCTTTACACAGTAATGGTAAAACAGTGATTTCTCAATAAATTGGTTTCAACCACTTGCTTTTAACACACTTTCTCTTACTCTGTGTGCGTTATGCTGTTTTGTCAATAATATTCTGGCATAAGACACTCCAACCAACAACACATCCTTGTAACTTGAAGTAAGCTGGCTGAGGTGCCAGAACCAGTGTAGCCTTATAACCTTTAAGATCATACTACTAAATCTTTACTTAGTACAAGAGTTCCTCACTTCTTTGCACGTATTTTGTTATGTATAGGCTTGTAAACTACAGACTATATTTTTAGCTTATCTTTTAAGGCTTTACTTCAGATATATTGAAAAGACCTGTAGGTAAGACAGCAGATTTCCATGGCACTAGAAAGTTGTGTGAGGAAAACCAAAATGGAAAACTTATGTTTTGCTAATACATATTAATTATCTATTGTGTACAAAGCAATTGACTTATGCTTGATTTTCACAAATATCTCAGATATAGTCAAAGAAGTACAGACCTCCTATGCACACCTGTTATCTCATGTACCTATTAAAAATATAATTATCAGTAAAAATGTAGCCATCCTAAAGAGTTTAAGCTCATACTATAATGTTACAGCATTGTAATGCTAAACTCTGTGTTGACAAGGTCTGATATAAAATCACAGCAAAACCTTACAAATACATAGGGATAAGTTACATAGAGAAAGCATATCTTAATAAAATCAGAGTTAAAAATGAGAGAACAGGTACCTTGTAAACATGAAGTACATGCTACCTATTTCTTCATCATATTACTTTATCAGTTACTTTAAAATGCCAACACTAACTGATTCTGTGGCAGTGAACAAAAATCACCTTTGTAGTTCAGCTTTTATTTTTTCTCTCAAGGCTGAACTTCAGCTGACACTATTAGAAAAAAAATCTCCAAAGCAAACAGATAATGCTTAACTAGGTCTCAAAGACCTTTAATCTGTTGTACTTTAATACTGCTGTATGTTAAATTGTATTTCATTTCCTCTTCTACTGAACTTAAAACAAAAGAAAAAACTTGGCAAAGTTCAAAGTTTGATTGAGTTAACCAAAATTTAAGTTATTTGTGCAACTTTTGTGGGTTTTTTATTTGTTTCTTTAAGATGGGCATCTCCCAGAAACTACTTAAAGAGCAATTATGTGACACAGGGTGGCAAAGAACTTCTCCTGTGTATTCACAGGTCATTTTTATCTATCATTCAATTGTAGAAATTACCATTCTATTCTCCAGTTGTAGAAATTACCAGAGGCACTAAAATATCTGAGGACTAAAAGTCTATGATTAAGCCTTAAAAGCCCACAAGCAAGGTGCTTAAATTTGGTAAATAGCAGCACCTTTTGGCACAGCCATCCCTCAAGAGCAACAATAGACTGCAATGATCACTGCCACCATCAGAAGAAGGAAAAGCTGCCCAATAAATGTCCTTAGCTCTTTATATAGACCACCAATATAGGGAAGGTAAACATGTTAATGTGCATATTGGTCTCCTACTAAAATCAACTTGAAATTTTTGGGAGAGGCAATACAGGAAGTCAAGGGAAATATGATGTCAGAAAAACTGCTGCTATTCCAGATGGTAAGATAAAAGTACCCTGACTTCTGGAAATTAGGGTTAGTCCTAGTGAATAAAAAACTTGTGAGAGACACTGCTGATGTTTTTCCAAAATCTAGTTTGGGAAAGTGGAAATCTAGTTTTATCAAGTCTTGTTTACCATCAGCCAAGATGGTAAAAACATCTACACTGGTTTCAAAGTAAACACTGGGGAGTTCAATATCTTATTATTTTCTTACCTACTTCTTCATTGTTTTCAACAATTGGACAGATAGTATAACAACTTTTTAAACTAAGAAGTGACAGACAATATTTTTCAACATTATTGAAGACAGCCTAGCTATTATGGTCTAACTTCTTATAAATTTAAGAGCTAGCCACAAAGAGTAGCAAGGCCCTGAACTCCACAACATGAAACCAGAAATAAGACTAATTATTATTAAAAATTGTTATAAGAAGTCTCATGAAACAGTAAGTCAGTTAACAAAAAACCCGCAAACACTGTGTGTATGGAAACACTGATTAGACAAGAAAAAATAGATTTGTGAAATTCGGTTTCTTTGAAGAATCAAAGAAGAATTTTCTCCACTTCTCCTTGGAGCTTTTCCCCAAGCTGAAGATGCTGCTACCCTTTCTTCTACTCTTCTAAAGTGCTTACTGTTGTCTATGATAAACACTGAACAGTTCTTTAATATGTTTGCAAATAGCAACATAACCAAATATATACCTCTGGGTTTTTTTGAGATTTTTATCAACTTGCTCCAAGCCATTCTGGATGATTTGACTAATAAACCTAGCAATACAGATTCACAGCTTTAGGGCCTGAGGAGCAATGGTCCTAGCCTTTCTTTTAAAAGCTTCCACCTCACTCCACAAGAAGTGGGGTTTAGAGGGTGAGATAATTTTCAAAGATAATAGATTTCCAGAGCAAGTAATTAAACAGCTAAGAGTGAGACTATCAAAATCTAGTGAGAGTGAAAAAGAATAAATAGAAAACCTGAAAAACAAGTCTGCCCTTCAGTGACTCTGGAGAAAAACTGTGTGTTTTTTACCCACTCCCCTCTTGTGCTTGGAGCACACTCCCTTGGCTGCCAAAAATAATATGTTGCTTACTACAAAACCATTTCCTTAACTCTCTTCTGGCACAAAATTAGTCTGTTTGCTGATCTCAGATGAGCCTGGTCACTTACTCTCAGGGAAAGGCACAAGCACCATTTCCAGAAGTTTTTGCTATGATGAAACATGTCTGGCACTGACTCTTTTTTTATCTTGTCCACCACTTTGCATCATTTAAGAGGGATAACACTTCAAACAGTGAACAGAGTTAAATAGTGTTTCTCATACTCTCCCTCCTCCTTTCTTTTCAACATGGATAGATCTAAACATCAATAAGATTTTTGCAGTCTTCAAGGAAATGTTTGTGTTCAGTCCCAGATTTAAAATCTGTTACTCAGAGCTTCAGAAATGGGTACTTTACTGCATAAAAATTTTGATGTAGTAATATATTTAAGAAAGAGCAGCACTGCCAATTTAGGCTGTACTTTGCCAGATACCATCAGTTTTGTGATATTTCTTATGCCGTTGTGCAACTGAGAGGTTGGTTAGTCAAAAACTTCCATATAAACCCATGAATGTTCATAAAGATTTCCTCAGAGATGTACTCCTACTCGCTCTAATTGTCTATTCTATAGGTTTGCATGAAAAGGATTTAATTCACACAGACACTTTGAGTATCCACATTGAAAGCTGAAATCCATCTAGGCTGTATTTTTACTCTATTTGTCATTTACTCTCTTAAAGGGATTCCTTCAGCCATTTACTTAAAAATAAAAATGCTAGCTCAAAGTAAATTATTTTATAGCGCTGGCTCACAATTTGACAGCAACCTACACATCAAAAAGTTATTTTTTCTCCATTATCCATAAAACCCTTTTCACTGGTAATATATTCATAACAGATGTAAAAGCATGTTTTTCTCTTTTACCCTCACAACTTCCTTTTTCTCTCTACTCATTAAACAGGATTTTTTCCAACTTAAAACCTCAAAAACAACAATATCTTCTACAAATATTTATTTTCCTGTGCAAACACATTATTTCATGATCAAATTTTTCTCTATTTAATAGACTAACACCGCCAGAAGTGCTTTTGTTGAGCTTCTCTTGTCAATGATTATAAGCAGGAGGAAAAGCTATACAGCATTTACCTCCCTCTTTACACAGCTTTCCTGAAAACTGGGGAGTAAAACAGGTAGCACAAATATGAAACATCTCTCTGGAGACCATTCCCTAGACTTCAGATTGAATATAGAGATATGGGCTTTATTCCCTTTTTATCTCTTTTACATGTAATAACATGCCAGATACTTTGACGCCTGTTCTGTCTTCTGAGACCACGTGAGATCCCAGATGTTCCATTTCCCAGAAGGACCATAATAGGCTTGAGAGGTGGACCCATATGAACCTCGTGAAGTTCAGCAAGACTGAGTGTGAGATGCTGCACCTGGACTGGGGCAATCCCAAGCATAAATACCAGCTGGGCATGACCAACAGGTGGAAGGAGATGGTTTTCCCAACACTACTCCAATCTCATGAGACCCCACCTGCAGTAATGTGTCCAGCTCTGGGAACCACAACATCAGTATGATGTGGGCCGGTTGGAGTGAATCCAGAGGAGGGTGATGAAGAATCAAACTGCTGGAACACTTCTCCTATGAATACAGGGTGACAGCGCTGAGGTTATTCAGCCTGGAGA